>CAUYON010052770.1:0-106002 GCA_963573935.1 Arctocebus calabarensis
GGGGAAAGACCGGGAGAGAAACGGAGAGAGCTTCTCTCTCCCCACTAGAATTTTCTCCCTCTAACAGATGCCTTAATGTTTTCTGTATTCTTTTCTTTCTTTTCTGTGAATAAATTCTGTCTTACAAAAAAAAAAAAAAAAAAACAAATGTACTGAACAGAAGATTAGAAGGTGGCCTTGAGGTCAATGATACAATCTTTTTTTCACATTTCCAACTGCAAAGGGAGGTCCTGTCAATGAAAAAAAAGTATAATGTTTAAACTCATGCAAACCATCTCCCCACTATTGTAATTAAATGAATTACCCCTTTTTATTTTCAGACATTAGTTTCCAATGAAATTTACATATCAATAGAAGTTGTATTTGCTACATAAGGACTTTGTAGTCCACTGATAACCTTTTTGTAATCAATATGTCTAGTATGTTTGTGGATATTTTATAGAACTTAGTAAACAACTTCATTATTTTAAACTATTACAAGAAATGTAGCTGTTACCATAATCCATTACAATGCATTATCGCTACATCACTCATCTAATTTGCTCTTCAGCTAATGGTTAGGAGCACATCTTCCAACAATATTATTCTTCTGGGAAAATATTAATGGCTTTATAGAACCTTTCTGAGCAGTGCATTGGGAAAGAAAACCAAGGCTGAATGTTACATGTCTTCGACATAAGCTACTCTCGTGCATATTCTGTGGATTTATCAAGGTAATAGTAATATTGGAAATGAAGATTCAAATTTGTGTAATTAGATAGATAAGTGTTTAATGGCAAGGTACAGCAATGACAAAAAGAGATTGTGTACAGACACTGGTAAAGGATATTTTTAACCGATAGAATTCATACATTCAATTGACTTTTGACTTCACATTGGTTACATATCTTAAAAGCAAAGAGTTAATATGATTCCATGGGGTGTCTATAAATTTTAGCTATAAAAACATTAACCGCTAGAATGCATATATCTAAATAAATATCACACCCCTCAAGGTGATAGTCTGACAGAGCTGCACTTACTCCAAGCTGGTGCCATCCACTCAGGACGGTTTCAGAACTCCACCTCTGAAAGCCTCGCCGAAGCCCGTATCACACTCTGCAGTGTCCTCGAAGGGCACACTCACACTTTGAGGGTCGATACTTTTTTTTGAAGAACCAAATTATTTGGTATCAAGCCAAATAAATTAGATAAATGATAAAATTGAATAATTCCATCTTGAATTGAAAGGAAGATTTAGCTACAAAATAAAAAGGCAAATGTCCTTGAAAAAACTGCAAATCTGCTCAGAAGGCAAATCTGAAAAAGAAGAGTTAGTCTTGCTTTAGGCAAGTTCAGCAGGGCTGAACGGCACATGGTCTACGGGTGACCACTGTCAAGTATATGAACCACACTCATTATAAACTCAGGAAATTCTGTGTGTTAAAAGCTCTTCCCAGGGGGATTTTGGACCTTTAGATAGCTAAGACACCAGGAGCCAACTTTCCCCATTCTTCCCAGGGCTATCCTGTCCAACTTTAAAAATATCTGAATCACTGAGAAGGGGAGCTCTGGGCTCTTTATTAAGAAATAAATCCTTGTACTCCCCTGGTTCTGACAATCTGTTGCTTTTGGCCATCTTAATTCTAAGTTAGGTGACAGAGATACCAAACCCACTGATATTCTATGGATATTCTAGAGAATTTTGCAAATTCGGTGTTCTCTGCTCTTTTCAGTTCACAGACAGCAAATGGGGATTGGTACCCTACTTCTGTGAGATCACATCTCCTCATACCAGAAAGGAAGTGCGCCAAGAATGAGTTAAAAAGCCACAACGGTGTTATGATTTTGAATGTGACTTTTTCTTAATTGAGTGTTCATTTGTTTGTTGTAGACCTTTAACTGATTTCAATAACTCTTATAAAGTTATTTTATCAAAAAAAAGAAAGAATTCTAGAGAGAAATGAGTTTCTAAAATTTCAAATGAATACATAAGAAAAAAATGGAACAGATGCAATTCTTCATTTTACCCCAGAATGATCTAACACATGTACTTGTTTATTCACTTTGGCTACCAGTGAAAGCTTCCTCCACAGGGCCATGCACACAAAGCATGTCAGTTCATTTTCTCTTTTATGTACAAGAGACATTTTATCGAAAAAGCGAAAATAGGAAATGCATAATAGCCTAAAATATGAGACGGACACGATGCCTACTGCGCTAACGAGGTACTTAATAGCCTAAAATAAATTATATAACATAATAGCATATATTTTATAACTTTATTTTTTTGGTTTAAGTCCTTTCAGTCTGGGAACTTTAACTAAATCAACAATTAAGTGAACTCTGACCAATTTTTTTAAAGGGAAAAAACCCACTTTCCAAAGCTTAAAAAAATATACTGCACTAAATGGATTTCAAATGTGTCATTTCGGGGCCTGCCACACAGTGGCTTTGCTGTCACTTTGAACTGCCTTGCTGTGTCGTGTGGAGTGACAAGGAAGGACGCGGGATGCTCTGAATTACCTGCACAGCACAACCACAACTCCTCAAAGGAACTTTATAAGATACGCTCTATTTTACACTTCAAAAAAACTAGGAGACCATCAGAAATCACATAACTGAAAAGGCCAAGACCAGGGCAAGACAAGAACACAGACAGTTCAACCTGCAGCCGGTCCACTGGACTCTAGTGCTGTGTTACTTAGAATACCGGCCAGATTGCCAGAACAAATTAGGTCACAATAAATGCAGGGATGAGAAGAAAAACATCAGACGGTGACAAAGTGTTCTTAGTTGTCCAGGTCTCCAAATGTTAGGAAGGACATTGGTCGCTGTATCGCTATCCTGTGTGCCCATACCCAGATCCCAGGACCAGGCCACTTACCCAGGGCCTTGCAAGGGAAGCGAAGGGTATCGTGATGGGGTTTGCATCATGTTAGACCAGTGTCCTTCCTCATGATACACACAACTATAACGGCACCCTACGGATGACGCGATGGGAGGAGGGCAGGGAGGTCTCCGAGTGCCCGGCCCTGAGCCTGCAAGTGAGAGAAGTGATGGAATTGCTGTCGTGCTGCAGTGAACATCTTAAGGGGAAGACGGTCACTAAACAGTTAAGCAAATAAATAATTATGAGGTACATAAACATGACACTGAGGCAGATAATAAAGGGGGTGATTAGGAAAGGTCTAGAATACGGTCAGGCCCGGTGCACTGACCTGGCAGACCAGACAGCTCCGCAATGACTGTGATGTAAATACGGCCACCAGGAAAACGAGGGCACAGCTACAGCGAGGTTCTCTTAATCAGGTAGCCCCCGCGAGGGACTCTGCCAAGTTTCCAGACGAGCCTAAAACGGTCAGAAGGCATAAAGTGCTCTCTACCTGAAGGGACGGCCACCTGATTCTACCGAGCTTTGAATAAGCCTCTGAGAAATACAGGCGGTTCCGGCAACCTGTCTAAATCCCCATCGCACACTGTTCAGCTCACGTGTATTCCTGCCTGCTTACTTTCTGGCTTAATGACACAGAAGAAAACCAACACTGCTCACAGATGAAGAATCCCTTCCCTCCAGTCCTCAAGTTTGAATCAGTCTTTGTGACGGGGCCAGCCTCCGATCCCCCTCCGAGGACGTGAAGGATGACAAGGACCCTGTTCTGCGTAGCTGCAAGCAAAGGAGCTTACAGGTCTGGCGAAAAGGAAGATTTTGCAAAGACCCATCAAAATGTCTCTCTGTATCGCCAAATCTTTCCCACCTCTTTCCCCATTATCCCTTCCCTGGACCATAAAACTGGATCTCTGATAAGATGTGGGAGCCGTTGTCAAGAGAAGCGGAGGGGTGGCTGCTGGTTCTCTTATTGGGGAATCTTAGCTGCTTTGGGGCTCTTCATCTTTAAGCACAACTCAACTCCGCAGATGGATCTGGGGTTCCTGACTCGGTGCCAGAAGCGACACTGAAATGGAGAGGTGCTCCTTCAAAAGTGAAGCGTCCACACACTTCAAATAACACAAGCACGAAAATCACACGAGCACTCTGGAGGAGACAGGACAGGAGAGGAGCATTGCTCTACCTGCACGCGAGTCAGAAGGAAACCCTGAAACAAAGACACACAGATGTCACACCGTGACACTGCTCATCGACACCCAACGTGGAACAGTAGCTGAAAAGGCAGAGGAATCGCAGCTGGAAAGCGTTTATTTAGTGGGGTGCCCAGGACTATGAATCCTAATTACAACTGGGTCTCCCCTTTTATTCCCAGAATAAGATGGATGACCAAATGTTGTCTTTAAATTATTTTCATGAAAAACCTTCTAAAGTACGCAATGCGCTAGCCAATATTTTGATAATGATAACTCGGTATTACGAATGAAGCTGAATCTTCCAGGGAAGCTAGTGCTGAAACACAGGAATGAGTAAGTAACTTCCACACGGCATGTGGCTCACTGGTCACCACACGCCGCGTGTGACTCACTGGTCACTCACACACGGCATGTGGCTCGCTGGTCACTCACACACGGCGTGTGGCTCGCTGGTCACTCACACACGGCGCGTGTGGCTCGCTGGTCACTCACACACGGCGTGTGGCTCACTGGTCACTCACACATGGTGTGTGGCTCACTAGTCACTCACACACGGCACGTGTGGCTCACTGGTCACTCACACACGGCGTGTGGCTCGCTGGTCACTCATACACGGCATGTGTGGCTCTCTGGTCACCACACGCCACGTGTGGCTCGCTGGTCACCACATGCCACATGTGGCTCGCTGGTCACTCACACATGGCACATGTGGCTCACTGGTCACACACACGGCGCGTGTGGCTCGCTGGTCACTCACACACGGCGCGTGTGGCTCGCTGGTCACTCACACACGGCGTGTGGCTCGCTGGTCACTCATACACGGCACGTGTGGCTCTCTGGTCACCCACATGCCGCGTGTGGCTCGCTGGTCACCCACACACGGCGCGTGTGGCTTGCTGCTCACCCACACACGGCACGTGTGGCTCGCTGGTCACCCACATGCCGCGTGTGGCTCGCTGGTCACCCACACGCCGTGTGTGACTCGCTGGTCACTCACACACGGCGTGTGGCTCGCTGGTCACTCACACACACCGCGTGTGGCTCGCTGGTCACCCACACGCCGTGTGTGACTCGCTGGTCACTCACACACAGCGTGTGGCTCGCTGGTCACTCACACACGGTGTGTGTGGCTCACTGGTCACTCACACACGCCGCGTGTGGCTCACTGGTCACCCACACGCCGTGTGTGGCTCGCTGGTCACCCACACGCCGCATGTGGCTCGCTGGTCACCCACACAGTGTGCCATCCCTTTCCCAGCTGCTGCAGCCCTGGTTCTCACACTTCCCCAACATCACACCGACCTGCTCAGGGCTGATGAGCAGCAGCCCGTGTGCCTGTGCGTGTCCTCGGGGACACATGCCTGAGTCACACGGCTCCCAGCCCTGGGTTGTGACCCTGTTCTGCGGGCTTTTGTGTTACCTCTGACTCCGAGCGTCACGTCTCCCGCTCACCCCACTCGCCGTTCCTAATCTCCATACTTGGCTGGTGTAGCTGTTTCTAACGCCACAATTCTCTTTCCATTTCCTCGCTGATTGGGCAAAAGCACCTACTAAGAATTATGTCCCCGACACTGCGTCAGGCACCAAGTGAACAAAACAGACCCGGTCCTGAATGGCAGGGGGCTCTCGTTGCACACGGGAGGAGGGTCCGCCAGACCCCGTCCTGAAAGGCAGGACACCCACGATGCACACGGGCGAGGGGGTCCACCTGCACGTCCCCAGCACAGGTGCGTGGTGCCACCACACGGTTGGGGGGACAGAGGGAACTTGGTCCGACTCTGGCTCAGAAGCCTCAGTGAGGAGGCAGACTAAGCCCTAAAGGATAAGGAGCAGAGCAGGGGACAGGGGAAGAGGAGGCACTCATGGCATAGGACACAGCCTGGGCAAAGGCCTGAGAATCAGAGCTCAGCACACACGGGGACTGGACACACCAGTCAGTGTAAAGGGCACCGGCATGCAGGGAGGTGGGGAGAGTAGCAGGGGCCGATCACGGCTTGTGGATCACGCTGCATATTTTTAACACAAGGGTGGCCAATGAGCTGTACTGACGGAATCTACCTAATTACATCTTAACCCTTTACTCTACCTTTTCAGTGGGGAAAACACTCTGTAAAGGCAAGAGTGAAGATCGGAGGCCAAGCACGAGGAGCCTGCGTGGTGCAGGCGGGTCTCCCCTCCTCGCAGTGACCCTCTTCTGAACCCTCCAGTCATGAATGCCCCATCTGCTCCTTCAGGGAAGAACTGGGCTTGGAGATACCGGTGTCCCTTAAGGGTTCTCTCTTTTCTTCCGTGTGGCAAATCAAATAATCAGCATGGAAGTGCTGGGTCTTCTCTGTGCTGAGAAGCTGCTTTGTCATCAAAATTTAAAGATGTAAGATTGAGAAGTTGATCTCCCAGATAACCAAAGTCTTTGCATTCTCTTGTATTTTAAGGAGACATTTCCTTGAATTCTAAGGGACAAATGTGTATTTTTTAATATAGATATTTATCAGCAAGAGTTTACTATGTTGGAAGTGAAAATATATCTGCAAAAATTTGGTTTCAATGATGAATGGTTTTCTTTAACATTTTGTCACAGGGGTCTTGAAGTCCACAACTTCCTGAAAAAGTATGCAAATGATTCGATGCATTTGTGCTTGGAGACTCCTGCAGAGATTGGTAACATTCATCAGAGCTTCAGTAGCGTTCAAGAGTGCATGGCAGAGGTTAACCCACCCACGATTCGCAAGCTTTCCACCCTCCCCGTGGGCAAATGACCAAGGCTGCCAATCAGAGCCTTCCCAACACTGACAAATGGGCATGAAGAGAAAGAAGCTGCTTTTAACTGGAGCTGCCAGGCGTGGGCTGCACTGGTCATGTTCCCCGCCACACAGAAATATGCTAAAATAGAATGAATGTATGAAAAAAATAAAAAACATAAGTAATGAAACAGGCAAAAAGAGGACATAGCTTTCTACCACTGAATCCTTGGTTCCCCTCATTAAGTTTCTAGTTTTTACATCTCTTTCTCCAGATCTGAAATCTACTCCAATATTATTCCAACCTACGTGAGCTGCCATGCAAGCTTTTGTTAAGCAAGTTTGAATTGGAGTTCTCTGTCACTTGCAATAGAATTAGTCCTGGCTTATGAAATTACCCCCAAAATCTTAAGAATCATTTCTTTACAGTAAAGATATGTTCTTAGACACTTAAGTATATTAAAATTGAAAGTGTACAAAATATGAATTCATATTTGACCAATTAACATTCAGAGATGGTACTATGACTTAGAGACCTATGTATATTTTACTGGATTTTGTGGTAGTGGCAGAAATTAAAACCTAATTAGACACCCGTGGGAAGCTTATAAATTATATTTACATATTTAAGTTTCACCTAATAAATCTAATACACCATAAGGTCACTTGAGGTTATAATGCTCATGGCATATTTTAGATAAATTTAAGGTAATTAGGTAGTGCTCATAAAATTATTTAATTCCATACATATCATGGAAAACTCTATAGCAGAAAGGGACTTTCCATTTGATTCTAGAAGTAATGACGATACAGGAAGTAAACACTGACAAATCACAAAATACAGAAACACTCTGCCTAATCAATAGTGTAAGTCTCTAGAACATCCTCCAAATCAATAAGATATACAATAATGACAAAAACCACCTAAGAGTAAATGAAAAAAAAGTGAACTTCAACACAGCCCAGAAGCATTATTCAAACTATATTAAACGTGCATTTAACACAAAAATGTGACCAGGCTTCTTAATTTCAGTAGCACTGACAATAAATAAAATTTATCTTTCCTTCTTCACAGAGAGTCATAAAATCCCAGAAATCTCACAAAGCTAGAAAAAAAATAGTATTCTGAACCTTAGGCCAGGCTGGCACTTTACCACCAAGGTTCACCTGCAGCCTTTTGACCAGTGATCATCTGAAATGTACATTATAAATTTAATTTCCAATCAAAGAAACAGCAATGCAGTGAAATCTCACTGAGAATGAGGTGTTTTAGATAAATAAATTTTACCAAGCACATGAGGAGGCAAGTAATACATTAAGAGGCAGCAACATGCCTGGGCTTCCTGGCCTCTCTCCTCTCTCTCTCTCTCTCTCTCTCTCTCTCTCTCTCTCTCTCTCCCCTCCCCCAGGCCCACAGCAGCCCTGCATGGCAGTGAAGTGCCACCTTCACTTTATAGACCAGAAACCAATGCGTACAGGATAGAGCAGCTCCCCACATCACTGAAGTCTAAGAGGAGGATCTGGACTGCAAACTCAATCCTACCCCAAGTCCTTTGTCTTCACTGTATCAAGCCGCCTCCTTTCAGCTACCAATTTTGTATTTATTTAGATCAAGTTTTAATCAATAAATGCTTATAAAATAGGAACAAATTTTGGATATAAATATCCTATTAAAATAGAAAATAATGAACATTTTCTTAATATCTCAGGGATTATATCAATACAGATATTTTTCCATTTTTCCTTGTTACTCCTCAAGGTAGAACTTCTGATTCCTCGACTTTGCCGTCATTCTGTCCACCATGATAAAGTCCTCTTTGTTACAGCATCTCTCCACACACACACACACACACGTTCAAGTTTCCTCTTCCAATCTTCTCTGGATGGGAAACAAGAAGACTAGATTTTTTATTAAGAGTCATTAAAATTCTAGAAGAACTCAAAAGGTCAATTTTGTGTTTTCAGAGCAAAGTCTTTGAAATCACTATATTCTGAGGCCCTCTTGGTTTTATTTCCATACTTCCAGGGAAAGTTATATACTAAAGGATTGAAATTTCAGGGAGGAGAACTGGAGATAGAAAATTGCCTCCACATTCTATACATGAAAAGTGGCTATAAATAACATTTATACAGTTTGGTCTGAGATTTCTATTAAACTTGCTGACTTCCAAACATAGATTCTAAATTAAGACTTGGAATTTAGATTTCCAAACAAAGACTGTGGCCTGTTCTGAACTGAGGCCTGAAGTTCTAATGGTAGAGACACATCCAAAATAGAGGCCCTAATCACTGTGATATGACGCGTCCGGTTTTCCTATAGAATTAAAACATACCCATACATGCAGATACAGGCACACAAACAGTCAAAAATGCACAAATGGCCCAGGTTAGCAGCACATTATTTGGTAATAACGAGTTTTCAAGAGTGCTCCAGGATAAACCAGCACCCAGGAGAAGTTCTGAGGATTCTAAGCAATTCCTCAAAACTCAGGGCAGCTTGGGGAGCCAGCATGCCACAGATTAAGTTCCTTGACCAATAGCCAGTGCCTACCTGAGATCCCCACGAGCCAAAACATACCTGAGTTAAAGGATTTAACCCACATAGTGCCAGGGATGACACTAAATTATCAGACCATCTCCTTAACAAGGCTATAGGCACAACTCTCATTCATAACTATGCTTCTCACGAATTTGAACCTAGTTGGAGATACACATCAAAGGCATTTGCATTTACTGAGGGCCACACACCCATCATGCAGTTTTTGGCAATCAAATTTCCCTAGATTGAGAAAGCCCCCACATAGGTCTAATGCTAAAAAACAAAGCTCCATAGTATGCAGGTGGATTCCCAGGAAGCTCTACACCTGGTGGCCTGCAGGACAATGGGTGCTGCTCCTGCAAGAGCAGTCCATCAGAGGGCATGTCCCATCACCACCTGCACAGGAAGTTCTGCTCCACCACGGTGATCATGAACCATTTCTGAAATCTCTTTGACCAAGTACCCATCAACCAACAAATGGATTAACAAATTGTGGTATATGTACACAGTGGAATATTATGCAGCCTTAAAGAAAGGTGGAGACTTTACCTCTTTCATGTTTACATGGATGGAACTGGAAAATATTCTTCTTAGCAAAGTATCTCAAGAATGAAAGAAAAAGTATCCAATGTACTCATCCCTACCATGAAGCTAATTTATAGCTTTCATATGAAGACTATAACCCAATTATAGCACAAGAATATGGGGAAAGGGGCAGGGGAGGGGAGGGGAGGGAAGGAGAGGGGAGGGAGGAGGCTGGGTGGAGGGAAGGCAATTGGTGGGATCACACCTATGGTGCATCTTAGAAGGGTACAGGTGAAACTTACTAAATGCAGAATACAAATGTCTTCATACAATAACTAAGAAAATGCCATGAATCCTATGTTAACCAGTTTGATGAAAATATTTCAGATTGTATATGAAGCCAGCACATTGGACCCCATGATTGCACTAATGTACACCACTATAATTAAAAAAAAAAAGAAAGAAAGAAAGAAATGAAATCTTTTTGAGAGAGAGCCCTTTCAATTTTTGTAAATTTTACTAAATGTTCATTGAGTACCATGTACATATCTAATACTAAGTTTAGCAATAGCCAATGGTAGATTGAAATGAGAAGGAATCATTCCTGTCCTCAAGGAACTCACAATCAAAGGAGGGAGGAAAATGTAAAAATAGAGAAATTCTAAAGCGCATAGTAGAGCTAGTAAAATACGAGCAGGAGGATGAGAGAGTAATTAGTTCTGCCTATGGGTGGTACTGGAGGTTAGGGAAAGACAGGCAGAAGAAAAGCAACAGTGCCCATGGGTTGTGTGGAACAAGCAGGAGTCTGCCGCGGTAGGAAGCTGAGGTGGAGGGCAGGTGGGAGCAGGCTGCTTCCCGCGCACAACTCACAATTCACACAACTCACAACTCACACAACTCACACAACTCACAATTCACACAACTCTCACAACTCACACAACTCACATAACTCACACAACTCACAATTCACACAACTCACAACTCACTCACAACTCACACAACTCACAATTCACACAACTCACACAACTCACAATTCACACAACTCACACAACTCACAACACACAACTCACAACTCACACAACTCACAAAACTCACAATTCACACAACTCACAATTCACACAACTCACAACCCTCACAACTCACAATTCACACAACTCTCACAACTCACAATTCACACAACTCACACAACTCACAACTCACACAACTCACAACTCTCACAACTCACTCACAACTCACACAACTCACAATTCACACAACTCACAACTCACAACACACAACTCACAACTCACACAACTCACAACACACAACTCACAACTCACAACCCTCACAACTCACAATTCACACAACTCACACAACTCACAACTCACAATTCACACAACTCACACAACTCACAACTCACAACTCTCACAACTCACAACTCACAACTCTCACAACTCACAACTCACAACTCACACAACTCAAACAACTCACACAACTCACAACACACAACTCACAACTCACACAGCTCACTCCCCTGCTGCAGCAGTCAGCTTCTTTCTGCTTCCATGACGCTGATGCTTTGTCCCCTTGTCATGAGATGTATTTTCTTTGAGCTTAAAGTAAATATTCAGGGGAGATTATTTGGGCTATTATTGGGGACTAAAGTGGAATGGGCTGGGTTCAGGTAAAAACTATTGCTATTTTTGAAATATTCTCTGAGTCCATTTCTTAAAACTGGGCTACAGTAATTTGACTTTTCAACAGTTTATGTTGTGAATGCATGAGGCAATTTTTTTCACTAAATATAACTTAAATGTCACAATTAAATTAAACCTCAATGTTTATTAAGATCAACTTAACACTTCCTGAAAATTAGATTACTGTGCCCAGCGTGTATTGAAGTTGGCGGCTGGTGATGAGTACAATGTGCTTTACATTGTCACAGCACAGCAACACAGAAGCCTTCACAGAATGTAAAATTATGGCTGAGATCTTTTCCAGGAAACTCCAAGAGCTGAACTATCTATTGAACAACAGTGTCGGAGGAGGTCTAAATCACCATGGCTTTATGGAACTCCTGAGCCACCTTCAAAATCTGAACAATACTTTATACAAGGTTGCACTCTGAACCCAGGTTCCCCATCACCTCAAAGAAAGATAAAGATAAAATATGACAGCAGTCCTAAAATATATTATGTTATTAAAACATATTATGTATAATATTATGCATAAAACATATCTACTGCAGTCCTTCCAACAAGGAGACAAACTTACATTTCCAATATATATTCTGGCGGGTACCCGCCCCTATTTCTCTTTCGACAGCACATCCTCATGCTCATGCAACCTCCACCCTGTCGTCAATAGATGTGTGAACTCAATTTCACGACTTCCATTCATGTGAGCAGAGTTCACTCAGAAAGGCTGAAGCAAGGCATCTTTCAACACCGCCTCTCACGTTCATTACAGCTGAAATCAGAAGCATCACACCAGAAGAAACATTGACCAAAATCCTGCTCACTGTTTATTCAGAAATGTTGCCACCCCAGAACTGCTGGCATTCTTGCTAACACAGACTCCTTCTTGGACTCTGCAATATTTTCTGTAAATCTAGCCAGACACTTTCATTGCAGATCTCATCCCGAGGTCAGAGTTCCCCACACTTACCCCATCAGAACCTGGCAGCAATGATCTGTTATGCTCCAGTTGGGTCTATGAAGGATGACTTCCAATTAAAGCAGCACTGGAGTTGTGCTAAATGGCCATGGACAGACTACATCCTTCCTCGTGAACACCTGGGAGCTGGAGGGCAGAGTGGGATACGCACTGATAGAAGAGGATACAAGTGACAAATGAGCGAAGTCTAATTACACAGGCGTTGCTCAGAGTCGGAGACAAAAGCAAGGAAACTGAGAGCTGGGGATGAAACGCCATCCTCCTCTAACCCTATTGTGCCTGGGTACTGCAGTACATATTAATGTAACATCAAGCCCTATTTTTAGACCTCTGCAATTCCACAGGCATAAATCATTCCTGCGCCACAAGTCACCTTTGAGTTAGCAATGCCAAGTTTAACATTTTGCAGGATCCTACAACAATATAATTGAAAGCAAGTGATATTTAAAATGAATAGTGATAACTTTAGTAGAATAAAATTAGCCTAAAAATAGATTGCTTGAGAGAATTTACTAAGTAATAATTAAAAGAAAAAAGTGACAAATGTGCTGCTTAGCTAATCCCCCCTTCATAATAGCTTTCACAGTTGAATTCAGAATGCTGTTCTTCTGCAAGAAAAAAATTTTTTAAATGCTAATGAAACAGTCTTGTTTTCCTTTTCTGCATAATTCTGATGAATTCTCAGTGATTTTAGCCACCAAAGTTCTCTCTGAATTGAACACCTGATTAAGGAAAGACACAGAACTACTGAAGGCACAAGTGAGTCGGAGTGTCACTCTTTTACAAAATAGTCCCTGTCTGTTGTTGAGGAAGTATAATTAAAAACAAAGTCTTCTCTCAACCCAGAAATCTTATCTACAAGGATAGTAAGAAAACATTTTTTTGTTATTGAATAAGCATTAAAGCTGAAAGCGATGTGACCACAGGCATTCTGTTTTAGAGATGGCAAAGATTGCAACAGAACCAGACAGAAATAGAACATTTTACACATTTTCAAGATAAACAAGTTATTCCTGTGTTGAAGAGGACCCGACAGCATACCTACTTTCCCTAAATGTACCTGGTAAGTGGGGTGACCATCTGTGTTAGCCAAGTGGCTGTCTCTGGTGAGAAACAAATTTCTCCTATCTTTGCCAGGGGAGGAAGTTTTACAAGGGGGCTCAAGTTAGGCTCCCACCCTGTCCAAGAACCTGGGAAACAGGAGTAGCGTGTGCCTGGATGTTCACATTTCAAAGGGAAGGCTGGTAGGTCCTCAAGGGCCTGACAATGGGCCTCTCAAGTTTTCAAAGGGGGTTATGTATCTTTCAAGGAGAGGAGAGAGTATTTATAATTACAAGTTTTATTTTTTTTTCTTAGTTTTGGCTGGCCGTGCTAGAACCCACCACCCCCGGTATATGGGGCCGGCACCCTACTCTATGAGCCACAGGCGCCCTATAGTTACAGGTTTTCAAAAGTAAAAGCTCTAAGAAAAAGAAAAGGGGGAAATTTCTTCCTTTGTTGTCAACAAGGAGAATTAGGCCTCTTATTTTTAATTTTTATTTGACCATAATGTGATTACGTGTGTGGTTGGATCTATGGAAGTTATGTGACTACCACGAGTCCCCAGAAGAGAAAATCAAAAGCAAAAAGAGCAAACTGAAAATGGTTTCTAAACCATTAAATCAGCACAAATTAATACGTCACACCAAACCACATGCATTATGGACCGAAACGATTATTGATAATATATTTCACCAAGGGAAAAGCAAATTCTTAACAAGGCTTTGTTTTCCTGCCCATTTCGGACAGGGATGATGATTGCATTTTTAATTTGTTCAGAAGTAAATTTGTAATGATAACCAAAGGGAAACAATTGACCCCCCTGCATGAGATTATCTGGACCACTACCAGCCAAGAAGAATGTATTATACTGAGTAGAGAGGGGAGTCTCACTTTCATCTAAATAATGTATGTTACCCTGAAAAATGCAAAATATTTAATAGAGATGAGTTAAGTGAATCAACTTACCAACAGTCCAAATCAGTCCTACCATTAGAATATATATTTGGCAAATGATCCGTCCAAGACACGTAATTCAAACTATTTAATGAACTTTGTACCTATATACAGTAGTTTTCCACTAAGTGCTCTGTTAAAGCATCATCTAATGTCAGCATTAAGAGGGATGTGTAACACCAATCAATAGCCAAATAAAACCAAACCACCAGAAGTCAGAGGGGATAATGCAGAAAGGAAGGCCTTCTGATGAGACCTTGAGAGGGCGACGTCAGAAAGACCCGTCCAAGCCGTGGCCATTAATAGTCCTGCACAGTGCTTACCACGTTGCTAACCAAGGATCCATCTAAGGAAAGACAGGTGTGATCTTGCCTAATGTGCTTCAGTTTGTCTAGGAAAATGCTATCATAACGTGGAATAGCATAAAGAAAAGAATAAAGATTTAATTGCAGCACAAAGGGGAATCCCAAATTCAGACATTATCTAAAAAGTTTTCTAGTTTTTGGTTTCTGGGAAGATAGAGCAAGAGGCAGAAGGAAAAGGGGTGATTCAAATTCCTGGCTGGAATTTCAATGTTGTCAAACCTAAAATCTGCCCTCAGATCTGATGTGTTTGGCAAATTAAAAGAAAGCAGAACGGCTCCACGGAGGATGGGACTGAGATCTGCCGAACGGGAAAGTGCAGAGCGACAGGGAACCTCCCTTCGGTGTGCTCCCCTTTAATTCACACAAGAGAGAAGCTGTTCCTCCAACACTCACCCCATGTCCCACTGTGAAGACAGCTGCCTCTCCGCCTTTCAGCAAATTCAAAGTTAAAATAGCTTCACTGTCTGGAGCAGCAGCAGCAACTGACACTTGGAGAGAGCTTGATTTCACTGCAGTGGGGCGGGGCGTGGTGTTTCCACAGGATCAAGGCTACCTTTTGACTTCAGCAAAGAGTCTCCCAAGAAATGATACCCTGTCTTTCCAACTATCACCGTTCCCACTGCTCTCTCTGTCAGGAAGGTCAAGACAGGGTCCCTGGAGGGAAGGGGTGCTCTCTCAAGGGTCCTCAAGCTCAGACTTCTGCTTTCACTTCTACCCACTGGGAAGATTCACCTCTGTCTGCCCCTCCAGCAATAAAGCGAATTAATAAACATTAAAGGCAAAAAAACAATCTAGTCTGGACAAAAGGTGTAAAATATCTCTGGTATTTTTGAAAATAAAAAAGAAAGAAAGAAACTTTGAGAATGGGAGACCGATAAGAGTTGATAAAGCTACTAGGAAGTAAAGCTACTGCCATTTTCTCCAAATGGAAGACAGGAAAACAGAAAAGTTACCAAAGGGAAGATCAGATAATTCCACCAGAGTCCTAAGTTTAGCTTGCACTCAATTTTTCTAAACAAATCAAATTCCATCTCAAAAATAAAAGTAAAATAGTGATTTCTGAAGTATTTTTCAAGCCACTTTTCTTAACTTTAATCATGTTAATTTTAGTCTAGCCGCCTGAGTCTAAGTTCTCCTGAGATGTTTTCCAGGATTCCCACTTCCTGAATTGAGGTAAGATTATTTTCTTCAGTAAGATTTGAATTGAGAAAGGAAACCAGCAGGAGCTCTGGAAGCAGGGTTACTTCAACAGGACATTACGATTTCTCAACGGCTTCGTACTGTTTCCCTCAGTACGAACTCACGACTACAACCTCCTCTTTCATACTTAAAAGCTTATTATTTTGTTTGGCTTTTTCTGAGGCAGTCTTACCTTCTCACCCTCAGTAGAGTGCTGTGACATCAGAGCTCACAGCAACCTCAAACTCGGGCTCAAGCTATCCTCTTGCCTCAGCCTCCCAAGTAGCTGGGACAACAGGTGCCTACCACAACGCCTGGCTATTTTTAGAAACGGAAGTCTCACTCTTGCTCAGGCTGGTCTCAAACTCCTGAACTAAGGCAATCCACCTGCCTCAGCTTCCCAGAATGCTAGGATTACAGACAGGCTTGAGTCACCATGCCCGGCCTTATATTTTTATTTCAGTTTAAAATGAAGCTAATTTATAGCTGTCATATGAATGGTATAACCAATTATCATTCATTTAATTGAGAATAATGCCACATCTGAAAGGTCAACTCTGGTGTTGATTTTAGTTTCTGTATGACTGCACTCAAAGTTCTTTCCCACAAAGCAGACTGCACCTTTTCTTACTTCACGCCTTTCCAACACTGGCAATTTGCTTTGCTCCTAATAGATCTGGAGAGTCAAGCTGTCTTGCATGAAGTACCCTTAATTTGTAATATAAAATCTAAGTCAGTTTAATAGAATTAGTTAAGATTGAATGTTGACTAGATTTTCTGTTTTTTTTCTAGAGGTATGAGATAATTAATGAGGAATTTATTTTTAAGGATTAAGTTAAATGATTAACAAGGATGGGTAATTATCATTAGTGTTCTTCAGGGCAAGAATATAAGGTTTATTTGGCAAGCACGGATGTGGAAGTGTATGTGCATAAGTGGAGATATCCCCAGGATAGGCAAATGTGTAATATACAAATATGTTTTATAAATTAAAAATAAAACAAACAAAGAGCTAGATTTGCTTAATATAGCAGATGTCAGTTATGTGTATTCTTTTCTTCTTTCTGGGGGCTATGCTTATGTATTTTCCTATATTTTAAAATTGACGAGTCCTTGCTCCATGGATGGCTCAGAAACCATGTATCTTGTCAATGGCATTCTTGAGCTTAGCAACCCAATTTGG
The DNA here is from genome assembly GCA_963573935.1 of Arctocebus calabarensis. Lineage (NCBI taxonomy): Eukaryota > Metazoa > Chordata > Mammalia > Primates > Lorisidae > Arctocebus > Arctocebus calabarensis. Next base: position 17,242 of record CAUYON010052770.1, read on the forward strand.
CAGCAGGAGGAAGAATGATGCAGTTGACATAATTTGAAATAACCTCGACTTCTACCTTAGTTGTTTGCTCAAATTACAATTTCTGACATTAATATGATGTCTGTCCTCTTTCTAAAGGAAAGGAAATGGATTCTACCCTATCAATTTCTTAGCAATATTTTAATGGCAAATGGGAACTTGAATAATTTGGAAGAAAAGAAAATCTTTAATGTACAAATTAACCTGCAATTTAATTCTTTATCTCAATCTATAAAGATCTTTTATTTCTTTTGTTTCTAAGGGCAATAGTTTATACTAAGAATTCCATAGAAGATTCTAAACTGTTTTAATTTTCATAGATGCAAATTTTCTCTCTCTCATTGTCTTTCGTGCCCCCTTTTCTTTTTATGAAAGTCTATTAAAGAAAATATTCCATTCCTTTTGAAGATGCATTGAATAGTGCCTGTTTTTCCTACATATTTGTCAGAGACTCAAAATTCTTATGCAAGAATTTATGCAATCCCACACACAGCTTATTTATGTTCAATTTATATAAACTACCACAATGTATTTTCTCATAATTTTCAGGAATTTTTAAGCATATTTCTTTAAAATATTTGATAATATATACAGTATTGCTAATAATATCAACTTTCCCAGATGTGCTTTACCTGAAAAATGTTGTGCCTAAAGAATATTAAATATGCCAGTTTCCGAAAGTGATTAAAAATCACATTATTAGAAATCAGAGAAATTTTCGAATGTGCATTTTCTCCCCTCTCCTCCATAAAATAATAGCTATTGTAGAAAAGTTTTAAGACTTTTAAGAAAAGGTACTAGAAGGTTTAGGTTAGAACTTTAATAGGCCAAATGCCATCTGTTTCTACAATTTGTAACATTTTATTAATAACAACTCCAGAAGAAGGAGGCAGTCTATTTCGGTGGTGAGGACAGATTTCTGTCCATCTGTGCCCGCATTGCCGCATGTCACTTGTACTTTAGCTCTACATAGCTCTGAGCCAATGTAGATACCGCGGCAAGGTCAGGAGGTGGAGAAGCCTGTCAGCACATTCTGTCTAGAAGGCTGTGACAACCACACACTGGTGCTCCTAGCACCGCCCCCAGGCACTCATTCTGTTGGACCTTGGAGCTGGGCCTTCCATATTATCCATTCACAGGAAATGTTAACTTTAAGCCTTTAAAAATACCAGACAAAGAACTTAATCTGTGATGTGTCTCCGGTTAATGTCAGAGTCCTTATTAACGGGGCTTCTTCTTCCTTAGTATTTTAAAATGTGAACAGTTCTATGATGATTTAGTTTTTAACCTGTTTCAATTCCCTAGTAACATGCTGGTGTTGGAAAGAATAAAATTCATGTGAAATTCTGTTTTGTTGCAAGATAGCTGAAAGCATGAATGCACTGGGTTAAGTCTGGCTTTATAAATGGTTTTGAATGCGGTACGTTAATAGAGCACCGTTTGTTCCTTTCAAAAAAACAATCTTGCCGGAGCACACTGACTCGCTCCTGTAATTCTAACACATTGGAAGGCCGAGGTGGGTAGATTGCTTGAGCTCACAGTTCGAGATCAGCCCGACAGAGCGAGGCCCTGTCTCTAAAAATAGCTGGGCATTGTGGAGGGCAGGTACAGTCCCAGCTACTCAAGAGGCTGAGGCAAGAGAATCTCTTGAGCCAAAGAATTGGAGTTGCTGTCAGCTGTGATGCCACAGTACTTTACCCAGGACAACAAAGTTAGACTGGGTCTCAAAAAAAAAAAAAAAACTTAACATCTCCAGTCGCTAAATGTGTTCTTTACCCTCCTCTTTCTCCAAAAGTGCTTATCAGATTGTTGTGGAGGAGCTGCATCCACACCGCACCAGGAGAGAAGCGGGAGCCATGGAGTGCTACCAGGTCCCTGTCACCTATCAAAGTGCCATGAGCGGGGGCGCACCCTATTACTTCGCTGCAGAACTACCCCCAGGGACTCTACCTGAGCCTGCTCCATTCACAGTTGGTGACAACAGGACCTACCAAGGCTTTTGGAACCCCCCTCTGGCTCCACGCAAAGGATACAACATCTATTTCCAGGCAATGAGTAGTGTGGAGAAGGTGAGCTTCCTCCAAGATTTGCTTTTCACAGCCCAGAGGAAAAGCCAGAGTGCAATTTTATAAACTCAGTAGCATTCATCCAGGGGAAAAAAAAAACCTTAAAAAGTAAGAAAGGAAAACGATGGTTGTATAGGGGGTATTTCTGTTCCCAGCAGTGTATGCACAGTTTGGGGACCTCCCACAAGGCTGAGGCCGCACACCAGGTCCATTTCTCAGGATTCCTGATTCCTGGTAATGGCACCTTCTGTGGGGCAGCCGTGGTAGCAAATGTGAGTAAACTGATTTGAAAAGGTGCGTGTGCTCCGCCCTGGACGCCACCCCCAGTAAATGGCAGGCATTGTTCTGTTTTCCTCTCTCAGCAGTGGTGCACTTCAAAAGATTAAATTTACTGCAGGATAAACAGAATGCGTGTTCCACAGCAGGCTAATAGACGTATATAAACTTTGCAAGGTTTTCAAGTCAAATAGTAAATAACAAGTAGCAATCCTCTGATTACCAAGTAATAGGGCACCCGTGGCCGAGCTGCCAGACCTAAATGGAAGGCAGCCGGTGAGGACTGGTTGCTGGGCCATTAGAGAGGCTGCTTTCTGTTTCCCGGGCTGCCCCTCCTTTTCCCATTTTGGACACAGTTGTTTTGAACACTGCCTGTGATCCCAAATGAATATTGAAGAGGAAAGCACTACAGGATATTAGAAACTACCACGGGTTCCGCACGGGGGAAGCAACCTGCCCTTAAATGTCTCCCGCTGTTCTCTCGGAAAGATTTTTCTCTCCTAAAACTTATTTTATTCATGTATTTACTTTCATTTCATCTTTGGCAGAGAGGGATAGAGAAAAAAATGTTGAGAATAGAAACTTCTGCAGTCTGAGATCCAATAGGAATAATGACATTTTAGCGGACTTCTAGCTGTGTAGGAAATTGCTGGGTTTGTGTAATTGAGTCCCTAAGGTGGGCACCTGAGAGTGATCTATGATACACAGTTACATTAGTCATTTTGTATCTCAGAAGAGTTTAATTGGAACACGTCACTATCCATTTGTCCATCTGCAGGGGCCGCAAGAACCTTGGTGTTGAAAAGCTGCTTTTGACTGAAAGCTTTGTCTTTCTACCTCCCTATATGTTTGGTATACAGACGGCAAAGGAAAAATGCTACGGCATCTTCTAAAATGTGCTGCAAAGTCAGAGGCCGCTCATGGTTGAAGATGCTTTTTCCCTTCAGTATATGTCTATACAACTGGGGTTCTTTAGTGGCAAGTCCAATAGCCACTTCCTACCTGTATAACCTTCCATACCTGGTACATCTGAGCCACTCAAAAAAAGAGAACACACACACACAAGAGAACACAGTGGAAGGTATTCGTCAGTTCTGGGTATAAAGTCGCAGAAAACTAGGAAACAGTTTTTTGTTAGGGTTTTCATCTCTAGAGAGAGCTTCCGAATTAACTTTTGTTATTTGCTCTGTTGTATGAGAGGAGTGTTAATGAATGTCTGTTATTCATAAAGGATTTTCTCTGGCACCCTTTGAAAGCTTTGATATAAATTTTCTTTCCCAATAGTTAATATATTTATACTGTGGTTTAATCAAAGTGCAGAATAACAACCATATATTTCACAGTTATCTTAGCAAATAGTTTTAAAATTGACATAGTTCCTGCCAACAGAGGCTGGTAATGCCGATAGAGACTTAACAGCAATGGCTTTTAGGCAATCAAAATCCCTTTGGGCCTTTGTGGGAATGGGAAGTAATCTCTTGAAGCTTACCAGGAAGGCCTTAGGTCACAATTAAGTAATAGAAGTATAAAATGTAATTTTTAATTATTAATTCTCCCTCTCTTTAAATAAAAAACAACAAATGCGCAAGAGGAAATTATAAAGAACTACTCAAGATGGAGTCAAAAATGCATTTTTTTTTTTTTTGTGGTAGAGTCCCATTATGTCACCCTAGGAGGAGTGCCATGATGTCATAGCTCACAGCAACCTCCAACTCTTAGGCTTAAGCGATCCTTTTGCCTCAACCTCCCAAGTAGCTGAGAATTCAGGCACTGGCCACAACATCTGGCTATTATTTTATTGTAGTTGTCATTGTTGTTTGGCTGGCCCAGACTGGGTTCAAACACGCCATCCTGGTATATGTGGCTGGCACCATAACCACTGAGCTATGGGCGCCAAGCCTAAAACTACATCTTAAAAACACATAGCCTCTGTTTTGTTCACTGGCTTTGATATGTTTTCTGATCATTTGTGGACTCAAAGACAAACACAGAATGAATTAAGTCTTAACTGAAGTGAGGGTGGGCCCAGGCACTGTTTCTGCTGTCAGGGACATGTGTCTCCCATCCCCATTCCACAACACCATTTTTCTTGTCTTTTTTTCCTTCAGCTCTTACTTTCTTTACCCACTCAGTCTAGCAAAAGGAGGAGAATAATCTGAGAAGCAATTAACTCCTATCAGCTAAATTAAAAGAAAAGAAGGAACAAATAAGTTATGATGCAGCGTTTGGTGATTGTTCTAACTACTGTACTCTCATTTATAGCTCCTCGAACAATCTGGATCCAAATGAGAGTAGATAATGTTTAGCTTTGGTGTGAGCCCACACTACCAGATGAAAATTAAATTTATCACTGGGTCTGATGTGTACTAACCTTGCAAATATGCTTTCCAATAGTTTAGGAGGCACAATACATAGAATTCTGGCCTACTTGTCACAGAAAAACTGGCCTATTTCATTAGAAGGGGAAAGAGATACCTGTATCTTTAGAAAATACTAGAAAAATTTTTAAGTGTTTCTTTTACGTTTCTAAAAAATTTCTCAGAGAGTGTATATTAAAACAGAGTTTCCTGAATACTCTAATTCTGTTGTCTCTAATCCTTTCTATGACCCCGGATTGATCTTCATGACAATTATAGTTTATGAAACAGGAACTTTACCTGTGCATTGACCATTTTCTTTCATTTTTATTTCACCAGGAAACTAAAACCCAGTGTGTACGGATTGCTACAAAAGGTAAGAGGTTTAATTATTTTTTTTCCTTTTTAAATGCCATGCTCCCCCCTTTCTGAGATGAAAGAGCTCTGTTCCTTGTGTCAGGGCTAATTAAATGTGGCATTTCTATTACACAGTTAGTTCTCGACTCACTTGGGTGTCTTTAACAAGTAATGGGTGCTACTTCCGGTCCTGTAGTATTTGAATGAAGAAATCTTGTCCTGAGAACAGGAAGGGTTTAGAAAAACCTTAAAAGAGCTTATTTCTGCCATTTAGTGTCTGAAAGGTCTTGTGCCAGGGATCGACTAGTGTCTTCAGAGAAGCTCAGAAGTAGCAGCTTAAAATAGCAAGTTACTTACTTGAAAATCTCTGTTAACTTTCCACAGTAGACAATCAAATATAAAAAGAAACAAGCTAGCTCATACACACATGAGATTAGATGGATGTTGGTCCATGTCTTCATCTGTTGTGCAGTTAGGGTGAATTCAGTTTACCTTTTTTTGCTTTTAATTTCAGCTGGCTTTTACTTTTCTTCATTTCCTTGTTTATTTTTTTCCATTGTCCTTCCTTGTAAGGATTCCCGGGCTGGTTGTCTCCCAAGTAGCTGGGATTACAGGCGCTCCCCACAATGCCCAGCGGTGTTCTTTCCTGGTGGTAGAGACGGGGTTTTTTTCTCTGGCTCACTCATGCTTATACTGGTCTCGAACTGTGAGCACTGGAAATCCACCCACCTCGGCCTCCCACAGCACTGGGATTACAGACATGAGCCACCACGCCCGGCCTTACCTTTTTTTTTTTTTTTTAACCTAACTAATGCCATGAAATAAGATCTGCAATAGCGAACAGCGGGGGCAATTTCTGCTTACTCTGCATATTATAGCTTAGTTGCTCAGGTTCTTTGACAAGAATAAACATTTTTATCTTTGAATGAATATTTAGAGTTCAGAGTGGAGGAGAATCTCCCACATTCTCTGTGTTTCTAATCATTCATTTAAGAGTTATTGTGCAACTACTTGGTGTATCCTAGTTAGAGAAATAAGAAAAAGCTGTCTGCGTGAAGACTTTGTCTTCCTGGGAGAGTTGGTGCTCTGGAAGGTTTTCTGCCAGAATTAGTATTAGACCTACATTCATAAGCCATGGTTGATTCATTGGAGATAAAAATGAATGACCATATTATCTGTGTGCTGGCATCTTTCCTTTCATCATTTTTCTCCATCAATTAGCATTTGTGTTTTACCATGAAATTGTGAAGTCAATAAAGAAAGACTTTCCTCTTGACTCATGAATAATGAAGCAGCTTTACAGAAGAAAATACACGTGTTCACTTCAAATACTAAGATTTTTCATGATAGTTAAAAATAAACATAGCAGCCCTTATTGAAGGAAAAGAGAAAATGTATATAATTTATAAGCATTTGCTTTATTTTAAAAAACTTAGCTTATATAGAGTTGAAATTTTTAAAAGATAATAGCAGAAGGTATTTAAGTGCATATCACCTATGCTTTTTCATAGAAGAAAAGGTGAGAAAAGTAAAAGGGTATAACACATCAACCTCTACTAAATATAATCATGCTGTGATCTAATTCATGCCCACATAGAAGAAAACTCATTTCAATTCAAGTCAGGGGAAAGGGGAGGAAGGATGTTCGGGGTGCTGCCACTTAATGGGCACAATGTATGGCATACCTTTTGGGTTCAGGACACAACTACAAGAGGGACTCTACCTAAAAATTCAAATACTGTGACCTGGTTATTTGTACCCTTATGTTAACCTGAAATTTAAAATATATATATATATTCATGCTACATTTCTATACTTAAGAAATGAAAAGTTTTTATTTATTTTTTCATTTGCTTTTACATGAGTTTTTTAAGCATTATTTTGTTCCTCTTTCAATAGAAATAAAACTGCGATGACAAACTTGATGTGATATTTAGACTGTGAGAGAGCTGAGATCCCAGAAATCAATCTTACCATGTGGGAAAGAATAAAAAGAATAATTGCCAGAAACTCAGAAGTAGTAAAAGAGAGTCCATTTATGGATGTCCTTCTTTATCTAATAATCTGGCCCTGCTGTAATTCTGCATCTCAGAAAGTCAGTGTGGTCTATAGCAAAAGAGGTGGCTGTAGCCTTAGTCCACGTAAGTTCAAATCCTGACTTCTCTCCTTAGCATTCCTTTAGCATTGGGCAAATAATGTAAACCCTCATTCCCCACGTAAAACTAATAGATTACCACACCTTACTATTACACTGGGGATTAAAATAACAAATTGATGGAGTGCTTGAGTAGTGTTTATTGTAAATATTACAGAAGTGTCTACTACTGTCTTTTCATCATAACTATAATAAGAATTTTGTGCTTTGCCTCAGAAGGACATAATGTAGGTTTTATAGTTACAAAAGAAATATATATATAAAGTAAACTAAACTTTCATGATTAAAAATTTTTGAGGAAAACTTTGGTAGTTTTTTTTTTTAGTTGTTTCTGTCCAGATTGAAAGTATTTCTTTTTTGAACGCTAAACATTTTTCCTCATTTGAAAAACCACATTTATTAAGGTAAAATCACTTTCCATGTGATTACATTTTAGATGACCACCATGCAAGTGTGGTCAGCTTTGGTATGAAATTTTTCAGTGTGAAAATAGAAAGTTTCCTGGCAGAGCATTTTAAAGACACAATTAGCAGTCAAAATGGCATTAGCCATATAGACTGGGAAGAGGCATGAAAGAACCTTCTGCTGAAGGAATGGTTCAATATTTCACAGGTGTATATGTTGGTGAAAATCTGTTATACTGTGTGTACTTAAAATGTGAGCACTTTATTGTTAAAATTGTACAGGTGAGTAAAGTATTTCTCAATATAAAAATAAAAACAAGTGCAGTATTAATAATTGCACGACCACGGGTACGTAGAGGAGTCTCTGGAGTTTGCCAGCTTCACTGGCAAAAAGGAAAACTTCACTCTCCAGGCCACTTGCAATGAGCGGGACAGCCCTGCCCAGGAATCTATGGGCTGGATGGAATCAGTCTAGAAAGTACTTGTCTCCATCCTGAATAACTCCCATAGACAAACCTTGTGTCCCACCACCCTCACCTTTGTAGCCTCAGCTGTGAGTCCCGATCAGCTGGAACCTTGCTTTCCTATTCTCCTCCACATCTAGAACAACTTTGTTGAAAAGAACCTAATGCTGGGTGGCGCCTGTGGCTCAGTAGGTAGGGTGCCGGCCCCATATACTGAAGGTGGTGGATTCGAATCCAGCCCTGGCTAAATTGCAAGAAAGAAAAGAACTTAGTGCTGGGGAAGCCCTGGTGTCCTACTTTAAGATATTCCAGTTTGCAGTGGCCTTTTACCACACATATTTTCTGTTCAGGCCATAGATTTGTTGCTTTCTGACACGTTTTATAAAATTAAAATGAATATTTATTTAGCCAAATTTGAAGCCTTCTATTACAAGACTTTAGTATATTGTACCTCACTGTATGCCAGGGACAAGACACATGGGAGTCATGTTAGGTACAATAAATGTTTGTTGACTTGGTAATAGAATTTAAAGTAAATTTAAGAACAGATACTACACTTGATCTTAGCCAAAAGGCCGAGAAGCGATAAAACTAAATTTAAGATAGCTGTTTTATCTTTAATATTTATTCATACTAGTTACAGTACTAGTTACAGCAGTTCTGAAGAGTATCAGAGCTATTTATATAACACGTGAGTCAGAGCAAAGTTCATATACAACTAGAGTTCTTTTTTATTTCTTTAAATGGGCATGTAAATATAATTCATAAGGTAATGGGAATTGAATTAAATTTAATCCTAATCTGTCTCCATATCAGTTGTATTCAAGTGAGTTTTCTTCTGAATAATTCTGTAACAATCAATGATTTCTTATTCACTCAAATGGCTACTTGCTAGAAATGGTAAGAAAGTTTAGCTGAAATTATCTTTTCAACATAATCACAGCTATTCTTAAGACTAGTCAATAGCTGCTTTGCTTTCCCGGTACTCACATTTCAATGAGAAGGAACTATTCTAGTGATTTAATCAGAATGAATAAGTGTCATGTGTTAGAACAGAGGCTGCAAAGGAAATCTAGCTGTTATTACCTTTTATTACTTAGATCTAAATGTAGGAACTTATAAGAAGAGATTAGCATTCCATTAGCCCAACATAACCAAGAGGTGTAAGAGTGTACCATGTTTTGCGACTGAGAAACTGATTCATGGAGTTCTTGAAATCATATGATGAAGCTAAAAATAAGAATTCAAATATTCTTAAAGGTTCTCAAACATAAGATCATAGAAATTAAAAAGGGGTGTAAGTTATACTATTTTCAATGTTCACCTTTTCCTGTCTTCTTTTTTTAACTTCAGATTACTATGAGGGTATATATAATTAGGTTACCTTGTTTGAATTTGTGAGGTAATGTCTGAGTTGTAATAGTGTCCTCTAACCAGAAAGTTGACTATATACGTGTGCACTGTACCCACTGGGAACTTACTGAACCCCCTCCCCACCTCCCCTCTTCTTGCATTTAATTGAGTATTACTTCATATGGGCCTGTAGTTTTTAATCTACTGATTTCAGCATTTAGTTTATGGGATGCTTGATTTTCCCATTCTAGAGATACTAAGGAGAATGTTCTACAAATCCTTCAAGGTTGTTAACAATAGATAGAAAATCTCCACCTTTTATGGCTGAATAGTATTCTATGGTATATGTATACCACAGTTTATTAATTCATTCAGGGGTTGATGGACACTTGGGTTGTTTCCACATATTTGAGCCACTAAAAAACATTGAGTAAAAATGTCTTCATGGTAAAACAACTATTTTTCTTTAGGGAAGATGCCTAGTGAAATTGGATTGCAGGATCAAATGGGAGGTCTGCTCTGATTTCCTTCAGGACTCTTCATACTTCTTTCTTACAGGCTGTACTAGTTTGCACTCCCACCATCAGGGTTCCCTTCTCTCTGCATTCACCCCAGCATCTGCAGCTTTGGGACGTTGGGATGTGGGCCATTCTCACTGGGTTAGGTGATATCTCAAAGTAGTTTTGATTTACATTTCCCTGATGATTAGGGACAATGAGCATTTTTTTCATGTGTTGTTTGGCTGTTCATCTGTCTTCGTGAGAAAAGATTCTATTCGTGTCTCTTGCCCAGTTTTTAAGGGGGTTGTTTGCTCTTTTCTTGTTGATTTGCTTGAGTTGTTTATAAGCTCTGTTATTAGCCCTTTGTCAAATTTGTAGCATGCCCTTATCTTCTCCCATTCTGAAGTCTATTGGCTTTGTTGATTGTGTTCTTAGCTGTGCAGAATCCTTTTAACTTGATCAAGTCTCATTTATTTATTTTTGTTGTTGCTGTGATTGCCAGTGGGGTCTTCGTTATAAATTCTTCTCATAGGCGGATAAGATTCAGAGTTTTTCTCACATTTTATTCTAGAGTTTCATGTCTTAAATTTAAATCTTTTATCCATCGTGAGTTAATTTTTGTAAGTAGTGAAAGGTGTGGGTCCAGTTTCAGTCATTTACATGTGTCTTAACTAGTTTTCCCAATACCATTTATTAAATAGGGACTTTTTATTCCTGTTTAAGCTTTTGTTTGCTTTATCAAACATCAGATGGCAATATGAGGCTGGTTTCATCTCTAGATTCTCTATTCTATTCCATACTTCTGTGTCTCTATTTTTATGCAAATATTGTGGTGTTTGATCACTATAGATGTGTAATATAACCTGAAGTCTGGTAACAGGATTTACCTGTTTTGTTCTCATTTTGTAGAATTGCATTGTCTATTTTGGTTTTTTTCTGGCTCCAATGAACCGTGGAACTATTTTTTCAAGATGTTCAAAATATAACGTCAGTATTTCATTGGGTGTTGCATTGAATCTGTACAATGTTTTGGGTAGTATAAACATTTTAATAATGTTGATTCCTCCCAGCCATAAGCATGGTATGTTCTTACATCCGTTAACATCCTCTGCTATTTCTTTTCTCAGTGTTTCATATTTCTCTTTGTGGAGATCCTTCACATCCTTTGTTAAGTATATTCATTTTCTTGATGCTACTATGGAAAGTATTGTATCTTTGATTTGATTCTCAGCTGATTATTGTTGGCATGTATGAAGGCTCTGATTTGTGACACTGATTTTATATCCCAAAACATGATTGTATTTCTTGATTCCCTTCAGGATTCTGTGAGTGGTGCTTGAGTCTTTGGGATTTTCCATGTATAAGATGATACCACCCACAAAGAGCGATAGTTGACCTCCTCTTGCCCCATTTTGACACCCTTGATATCCTTCTGTTGTCTGAATACATGGCTAGGACTTCCAGCATTATGTTGGACAGTAGTGGCAATAGTGGACATCCTTGTGTGTTCCAGCTTTACGTGGAAAGGCTTTCAGTATTTTTCCTTTCAATATGATACTGGTTATGAGTTTATAGTAGATGGCTTCTATTAGTTTAAGAAATGTCCCTTACACATTCATACAGATGATAAATCAGAAATATAGTCTAGCAAGAGGGAGGGCAGAAGAGACAGAGGGGAGGGGAGGGAAGAGAGTGATTGGATGGGAGGAGGGCAGGCATTTGATGGGATCTCACCTAATGTGCACCGTGCAAGAGTACACTTCAAAATAACTGAGAGTAAATTATCAATGTCTTGGCATAAAAAATAAGTTATTTAAGCATTCCACATTTTATGTTAAATCATCACATTGTACCCCATAAATGTATATAGTTATGATTTAATAAAAAATCAAAAAAAGAAATGTCCCCTCTATGCATATTTTTCTTAAGTGTTCTTACCAAAATAAGATGCTAGATTTTGGTATATTACTTGTTCTGTAACTATTGAGAGGCTCATATGGTCTTTGTTTCTACTTCTCTTTATGTGCTAAATTATATTTATGGATTTGCGTATGTTGAACCAGACTTGTATCCCTGGGAAGAACCCCACTTTGTCACAATGAATTATTTTTCTACACATAGCTGAATTCTGTAAGCTAAGATTTTATCGAGTATTTTTGCATCAGCATTTATTAATTATATTTGTCAGTGGTTTTCTTTTTTTGGTGAGTCTTTTCCTGGTGTTAGTATCAGGTTGACATTTGTTTTGTAGAAGGAATTGGGGAGGGTTTCTTCCTTTTCAGTGTTTTATAATATATTCTGCAACATTGGTAAGAGCTCTTCTTTGAAGGATTGGTAGAATTCTTATATGGGACTTTTTCTTTGTTGGAAGCTTTTTTAGTATTATAATTTGGTGATTGATATTGTTCTTTCAAAAGAGTTCTATTTCTTCCTGGTTGAGTCTAGGGAGGTAGTGTGATTCCAGGTCCATTTCCTTCACATTTTCAATTTTCTTGGCAGAGATGATCTTTTGTATTTCTGTAGTATGTGTTATTTCTTCCCCATTTTTTGTTTCTAATTGAGGTTATTAGAGATCTTTTCTATTAATCTAGTCAAAGGTTTATCAGTTTTATTTATCTTTTCGAAGAACCAGCTTTTTGTTTCATTAATCTTCTGAATGGTTATTTTGTCCTCAATGACATGTAGTTCTCATCAATGAATCATTATCTTTTATCATTATCATCGTCTTTTCTGCTCCTGCTGTCCCATGCTGTCACTCTGCCTTTGCAACACTGTTTCTGGGCAGGATAATCTAGATGAAGGGGGCTGTTCTCTCCTACCCCCAGCCTTTCCAAGAAAGGCTAGTAAGAAGACGTCTCTGAATGGCCATCTTGGAGCCTCTCCAACACTTAACCTCTTTGGGACTCTTCCCTCAATGTCTGGGCATGTTCCCTCTCTTTTTTCATTAATGATCTCTAGCACCTTTCCTGACATTTGAAAGTTGGTTAAGTTCTCCCTTAACAATTTTATATATGGAATACCTTGTATCTAACCCGTTTCTTCTTAATTCACCCCAAAAGGGACACTAGAACCTCCTTTTTCTGTTTTCATTGCTGGTATAAGGAGATAAACCTGAATAAATCATATCTAAAATGTACAAAGAACACCTACAAATCAGCTAGAAATGAGAGACAATTCATTAGAAATTGAGCAAAAGAATTAAAGAGACACTTAACAGAAAAGGAAGCACCAAATGATCAATACACCTATGAAATGGTGCCCAGCAGGACAATGCATATCAAAATGTAATTCCTCTGTGTTTCTACCAAAATTGCTAAAATGAAAAAGTATAGAAAATACCAAATGTTGGGAAAGATACACAACATCTGGAAATCTTATTGTATCCTGCTGCTGGTAGTATAAATTCGCACAGCCACTTTGGGAAAGTGCCTTCCAGTATGGACTGACAACAATATAACCTGTGTCCCAGCAATTCTTTCCTAGCATGCTCACCAAAGAAATAACATATGTAGTGATACTAAAAACATGCACTGCAAAGCTTATAGCTATTGTTTGTAGCTATAGCACTATTTATAAAAACCACAAAGTGGAAACATCCCAGGAACAATTAGTACTAGACTGGATAAATAAGTTGAATGTATTTGCATTATGCAATACTTTAAGGCAGTGTGTATGAACTATAACTGGACACGCGTTAAGGTACATGAACCTAAACATCATTTGAGTGAATCCCAGACACAAAAGAAAACATCCTTTATTATTCCACAAAGTAACTTGTAAAAGTAAAAAGGTAAATGGCAATATCTATAGAGATGTATTATAATTTAGATGTTATGTGATATAGATATATATCTGATTCAGAGTTTCCTAAGATCACTCCCAGATTCGTTGATTCCCAGGAGGACTCATAGTGGATAAGTCATACTATTCGGCAATATCTATAGAGATGTATTATAATTTAGATGTTATGTGATATAGATATATATCTGATTCAGAGTTCCCTAAGATCACTCCTAGATTCGGTGATTCCCAGGAGGAATCATACTGTTCTAATGGCTGTGATTTATTACAGTGAAAGGATGCAAATCAGAGTCAGCAAAGGGAAAAGTCATGCGGTCAAAGTTCAAAGGAAATCAGGTGCAAGTTTTCAACAGGCCTCTCTCTGTGGAATGTCACCGGACATGCTTAATTTCTCCAGGATCAAATTGGGGCAACACGTGTGAAATATCTGTCAGGGAAGCTTTTTAGAGACTCTTTGCCCAAGTTTTTTACTGAGGGCTGGTCACTTTGGCATCTTCCTCCTAATATACTAAGATTCCATACTCCCAGAAAGCAGACTTACAGCACCAAGCGCATTGTTTGAACAGTTTAGGCACAGTGGCCTACTTTTATTAGTTAGATAATGTAGCAGACCACATAGCTCATGGGAAGGAGAAGCGAGAGCTAAGCTCGGAACACTCTGTAATTATGAGAAACACCAGCAACATCTCGGAAATATAACACCTTGGTGACAAGGGCAAGGGGAAGGGATTCGTCTCTCCTTAACATGAGAGCATGCAAGAAGAGAACATCGGTGATGGGCAGTGTCTACACCTGTGGTGCAAGTAGCCACGGGATCATGTCTACAGGAAGCTGCAGGAGCGGTCCGTTGGGGAGCGTGTATGCTATTCTTTCATGGACTCGCTCACTCTTTCACTTCTCCTGCTCGCAGGGCTTCTGCCTGGCATCTCTCCAAGAAGACTGCTAAGATATACTTTCTTACTAAGACTGTTTCCCTCTCTCGAAGACTGTTTTTCTCTCTCTTTCCCTTCTGCTAAGGTGAATAGCCTTCAGGCACTTAAGGGGAGTTAATCCCGAGCAAGATAGCACAGTGGTCCACGTCTGGACATTAGATAAGCCAGGCCAGAGACCTGGCCAGTCCCGGGCCCCGACAAGATAATGGTGGGTACCCTCCCTGAATCCAGGCTCCCTGACACCAGCCAAAGTTCAGCCTTTCAGTTTTAGGCCTTCTGTATGAACTCTTTTTTGTACATTAGCTATAGCAACAGTCTCAACAGGTAGTTAAAAAAACATGTGAAGAATTAGAAAGAATCCCAATTAAGGAAGTAGAAAGTTAGATATAGGAAAAGTGATTAGAAAATTAATCATTATTGACAGTAAGGGAGAGATAATGACTTCTTTCAGGTAAAGAGTAATGATAGAGGATAAAGTCATCCTTGGGATACACTCCCCTAAGTCTTCCTTCATTAGAAAATATGGGCATAGGCAGGGAGTTGGAGATTTCTGAAAAGGATTTCTTCTTCTTCCAAGAAACAATATCTCATTTAGTCATTGGCCTTTAGGATTGTCTGTCTGCTTATACTTTGGTTCATTATTTTAATTATTCCCTATAGAATCTTGAAACAATTTTATTTATCTATAACCTATTCATATTTGTACTATTTTTCTACACCCAATAGATGGTCACCTTCAAAGTACTCCCGTTGGCCATCTGGTGACTGATATTCATTGATAAGGCATGTAGCACTTTTTCTAAAATGAGTTTGTAAACTTACTCATCAGACCTCGTATAATGGCAGCTTTGATGGCCATTCCAGAAAGAGTTCCAGAATCGCTCTGAAGGGTGAACTTGGCACTGCCATTAGCACATACCTTCTTGAAGGAGTACTTGGAAGGTGACCATAGTGATATTCAACAATGAGCTATATACTCCTTTTTCTAGGACAAGTTCATAACTTAATTGTCCAACCTCATATATATATAATTCAGGTTTTCAAATTCTTACTTGAGTAGGTAAAAACAAGGTGTTTGAGAACGTATTCCAGGTATGAGAAGGGAAAACAACAGAAAGACTGAATTAAGGAATTAAAATAAGTGATAATATAGTTTGTGAACTGTGGTGGTTTAAGTAAAAACAGCATTGAACAGAAAATTAAGGAAGTATAGAAAGAGTAAACTTTGGGGACACCTTATTACAGTCTGACCTTAGGCCCTTCTCAGTGAGCACTTCTTACCCAGATTAGCTACGCACTGAATCACTGTTGAGAAACCAGAAAAATTAAAGAGATCAGAGGGAGGGAAAAAGAAATTGGAAGCTTTACAGAGGGATCCATATATCATTCCAAAATTATTGTGTTATGCTTTGTGTGGGCACCAGTCTAAGTGGAGAAAAAGAGAAGGCTACATTAGCTAACCTACTGGGGCTTGCTCAGTATTAATTCTGAGGCAGAAAGGCATCTCTCCTGATAAAGGACACTTCTAGTAAAGGAGCCAGACAGAGTATTAAAAACACTAAGCAACTAGGGAAATGTTTAGACAGTAATCATAGCAAATACAAAGACTTTGAGGAAAAGAGGAAGAGAGAGGAAAAGAAGAGATATAAAAGTAAAAATATTTTTTAGGAATAATATAATATACATTAATTATTATAATATATAATATATTATATATAATTATATAATATATGTAATACATATATAATATTATAATTATTATAATATTACATATATTATATGTATTATATATATTACATATATATAATGTAATTATTATAATAATGTAAATGTATAATGTAATACACAATATTTATTATACACCAGAACACTGGTAAAGAATTTAATAATCCTAAATAAATGAATGGTAGGAATAGAAAAAATAAATCCGACTCTCCACCCATTACTTAAGTTTTAACTCAAGTTTAAATTACAATTATGAAACTAAAGATCATAGAACAAATTCATTTATATAAGGAATGTATCCCTTATGTACCATTTTTAGGTTAAATATTCCTGTTTCATTTTTGAATGAAGGTGCATTTCAAGTGAATTTTTGTTTCATCCTTTTCAATAATATTTAGCATACTATGTAATTTAAAATGTTTTCAATATATAAATAGTCATTAATGGACCAGTGTGCTCATTTACATAAAATTATTCTTAAAGCAAATACACATAATTAAATCAAGATAATGAATCATTCCTTCATTTGTTAGAGTAAAACTAAGAAACAAAACCAATAATATGGGAAATGTAAAGTATTATAATCTGCTTACATAAATGTGTATTTTGAAACTATTTTGGATGTGTCCAGTTTCTCCATCACGTGTAAATTTAAGAGTTTTTAAAATAGAACTGACTACTTAGCATTTAGTTTGAAGGCAGTTTCTAAGTTGGTCAAATCTCTTTTTTTTAATCCGACATTTCCATTAAATAATCTATCAAATTGGGTAGAATGGCAAAAAATGTGTAATACATTTGAACGTAGTATTTAAGGTGAAAGGGCTTTTTTTTAAAGGTAACAAGACGGACTTATGTTTAATATTATCCTGCAAACATTTAAGTCCTGAAGGTATAAATGGATTTTTATTTGAAACTCCATTTGTAATTAGATTGTGTTGGCAATATCAATATCCCAATAATTATTCATCAAATACTTATTTCGTGTATGTATCAGGCAATGTTCTAGGCCCTAGCAACAGAGAAGCAATAAATAGGACAGAGCTTTTGCACATATGGACCTTAAATTCCAGTGGAGAGAAATAGACCAGTCACAAATAAATACAGTCATCCCTTGGAACCTTGTAGATACCCAGATCTAAGGATTCTCAGGTCCCTGATATAAAATGACATAGCACTTGCATATAATCTATGCACATCCTTGTGTATACTTTAAATCATCTCTAGATTATTTATAATACCTAACACCATGTAAATGCTGTGTAAATATTGTGATACTGTATTTTTTAAAATCTGTAGTATTTTTCATTGTTTTCATTATTTTTCATTGTCCCTTCCCACAGTGAATATTTTCAATCTGTGGTTGGTTGAATCTATGGATATGGAACCTGGGGGTACAGAGAGCCAACTGTATGTAGGATGTCAAATGATGATAATCTTTTGAAGAAAAATAAAGTAGTAAGGAGATAGAGAATACAGCAGCAATATGTATAGGACATCACTGTTTTGTACTGTTAGTAGAGAAAGACTCACTGGTGAGGTGATATTTGAGCAAAAACCTAAAGGAAATGAGAGAGTTACCCATGTGGGTTGGGGAGAGCATTCGAGTAGAAGGAACATGTGCAAAGATTTTAGGAGAATGTATCCTTAGGAGAAGGGGGCCTCAGACCCACAGAATGGACATGATTAGGGGTTTCCAACCTTTTGGCTTCTGTGGTGCACATTGGAAGAAGAAACATTGTCTTGTGCCACACATTAAGTATACAAACACTAACGAATGCTGATGAACAAGAAAAGAGGTCCATGCATAATTGTGATATCTGCCACCACAGATAAACAAGTCCTCACATGATGATCCTCATGTTGCGGCCCATTCAGAGAGTCTTTTAAAATTGCCACCCTGGTCCCAAGTTTGCAATCACTACTATAGAAAATGTACATATCTAAGTAATAAAATGGCTTTTTTGTATCTTTTATTATAAAAAGTGAAAGAAAAATGGGCAGCATTCAACTAGTGGGATATTTGACATTGTGTTTGGGAAATTAATGCATTGATATCTGGTTTGATGGAAAAAGCTGAAATTCTCAGTGAGATCTCATGGTGATCGTCATATATTTTGGTTCTAATTTTACTCTTAATGTGTTTCATTCTTGAAAATAGGTGCTCACAAATGTAGGTGCTGCCCAAAAGTGATGACAGGAATAAAGTGTGATTGTGAAGGGAGGGATATTTGCCTCTGGGAAGATACTAAAGAGACATCATTAAATTTTTCCTTAAGTTGAATGTCGGATCTCAGCTCTATGCATTCCATGTGAAAATTGGCAGGTAACATTTATGTTGACTGAAAATGGAGTCTCAAATGCACCAAAATATTATTTTCCCAGAAATTTTGAAATCTGTTTCAAATTCTTAAAATGGAATCAAATGGAAAAGCAAGGCTGCATATTTTTTGCTGTTCATAGGACTGAATTTAGCAATCGTGTACAAATGGATAAAATGCTTAATTTGAGCTTCCTATAATTTCAATTTCATTTAGAATACTGTTACAGTTTGAAGCATTATGTTGATAAGTTGGTTTCACCTTGAAGACGTACATTTAACTCATTTAAATGAGTGGTTAAATCCATTAAAAGTGTTACATCTGTAAGCCAATTTTCATCATCAAGCTCTGGCACAACTTTGGTTTTTGATACCATAAATGACTTGATAACATTGCAAATCATAAAATCCTTCCAGCATCTGGCTTCCAAAAAGTAAATGACATCGCCATAGTCAGCATCAATACTTGCAAGAAATTCCTGAAATTGGTGATGATTCAATCCTTTGAGGATTTCCATAACATTATCAATTTTTAAAGCTTTTGTGACTAACTTCACTTAATATACTATGCAAAGATACTTCATCAGTCATGAATTTGGGGTGGCAATTGCACTATCTTCTATTAATTTTACATTCCCCCTCTTTTATTTACCAAAGGGTAAGCAGGGCACCATCAGCAACTATACCAGATATGTTGACAATGGACAAAGAAAGTCTCTTTAACATATTTCTTACTGTTTCTTATAAATCTCTTGATTTACTTGTGTCTTTTAATGGCAGTAAAGAAGCCATTTCTTCCATGACATCATATTCATCATCAATACCTGTAATAAAGGTGCCACGTTGAACCATATTTGCAGCATCAGTGCTGTCATCCACCTCTAAAGCATAACATTATAAATTAGCAACTCTAGTCTCCAAACTTCTTTCCATAGATTTTCCAAATTCTTCAGTTTCCTAGCTATAGTATTGGGAGACAAACTGATTTTAGAAATTTCTCCCTTTTTTTGCAAGACAAATTATATGTGCCACACTTTGCATACATTGCTTAGTAAACTCACCATCAGTAAATGGTTTTATTTTTATTGCTATTAAATATGCTACCCCATAACTAGATTTTACAGTGGAATCTGTTTCAGTTGTAACTGTTTAAAAACATTTTTCTTGCTAAGACAGACGCTTTTTCTGTTCCACTATTATGTCCATGCTACACAGTCCTTCATATGCATTAAATTTGACAGCATGGTTTTGCATAGAATATGTTTTCAAATTATAGTCTTTGAAAATTTGCTCAAATTTTCTATCAGTTAAGCAGAAGGCCTTAGTATTTGCAGTGACAGAAAAGTGGTCATCTGTCTGCTTTTCATAAAACAATCTTCCTTCATCTCTAAGTTTTCTTTTGGGAGGTTCTGCTTTCTTTTGAGACATTGTAGAAGCCATGCTAAAATTAAAATAGTAATAGATAAGGGACCATTTACAATTTTCTGTTTTATGAAGATTAATTGACAGGAAAATAGAAAGCAAGGTTTGGGCTTGTCCAACACCTCAGCTGCCAGTAAAGCACAGGCAGAGAGACAGGGAAAAGCCGGGTCGGCGATGTGTGAGGCACCACAGGTGTGGAAATACCCTTAATAATGAAATAAGAGTGCTTACTTGACTACTGAATAGCATTTAACACCTAAGGTTGCAAAGGTAGGTTGAAATATTATTGACAAGCGCTGCCTCACAAAGTCACCACAAGCACATGTAATGTCCGATGGTGTCAATTTGTGCTTAAAAGATAGCTCAGTGGAAGCCGTCTACCACCACAGAGCGGAGGCCACACATGTGTACATGACATGTGATATGATATTGTCATCTACAAAGTTCATGCCCAAGAATCGTGCCATCAAGTTCCACCAGAAAATCACCCAAAACTCTCACAAAGTTTTAAGTAACATTAAAATTTTGTGTTGTGCCATGTTCATGACCATCCCGGGCCACATGTGGCCTGGCTGGCCCTGGATTAGACACTCCTGGACCAGATCATTCTAAATCAGCTGTTCTAAATGTTAGGTTTGACTCAGAATCACCCGGGGGCTCCTTAAAGGGCTTGGCCTGAACACCACAGTTTCTCAGTCACCAGGAGTGGGGCAAGACCCAGGATTTGCACTTTTAAGTTTACTGCTGATGCTGGTGGTCTGATAGCTACACTTTTTGAACCAGTAGCCTAAACAAATCCCATTGCCCTCTGCTAATGTTAGTTTAGGGTTGTGTATGTAATCACAATGTTAGTTTAGGGTTGTGTATGTAATCTAGACTTGGCCTGGAAGACCTAAGGATGCATGTTCTAAGAAATTTTTTGCTTCCTTGTTTATAAACATAGAGATGGCAAGAACAGACCCCTGCCCATCCTTTTTGCCTTGAGGCATTGTGTTGTAATGATGTACCATGCCCTTGGGAAAATTGAGACAAATTGGCTAACTTTTCTCTGAAAAAAGTCCAGAAAATAACAAATTAGCCGACCTCATGCCTTACAACTGTGAGCCTCAGAGTTAACCATTCTTTGCTAGACTTCCTCAATTTCAGATATCTGTGTATGAAAAAATAAATGCCCTAATTGTGGAAACCACTACAGGGGGACAGTCTATTACTTAGAGCAGGTAATGTCTGAAGTGATGTTAGATTTCTATTTTCTCTTAGGAAATTTAGTAAGAACAGTAGTTAGGGTCCAATATGAAGTATAGAGGTTCAATTGTTTCACTAGACGGTGACTGCAAGAAACACATAAAGTTCATGTAACCTAATCATTACCTAATCATCACCAGTGATATTTTTTAAAGAATGAATCTTCTACGTGAAGGTCTAGAATACGGGGGACACACTTACTGCCTTTCCATTGGTACTTTGCTGCGATTTAACCTCACTTGCTCCCACTATAGCTGCAAAGCAGAAACTCAAAAGATTCTCCTTGAAGCCATGGAAAAAAGGAGATTCTGCAAGCTAAAACATATATCTCTATTTATTCTTTTATTTAATACCTAGTTTATTCATTCTGTTGATAACCCTACAGTTGATGTGTTACTAATAAAGATGTCACTAGGCTGAAGTTTTAACTGTTCCTTGTACATAGACTGAGGTTATAACTCTTCTTTTTATATATTCCCATCCTGGGAATGACCTAAGTTGGAGTATTATTTACAAAGAGTATTATTTGTGTTAAGCAATGATGGTATAGGTTCCTCTTCATTCCCTTCAAATGTTTTTGACTTTAGCATTCGCACACATTTTAATATGTACTCCAATATTAAGAAAAAAAGAATCCCTGCGACAAAACTGTGTGTGTGAAAGATTTCATCCCAATATTTGACAAGTCATAAGCACTGGTTATATTTCATTTACTTCCTCCTTTCTTTCTTCTCTCCTTTGCAGTCTGTTCCCTGATTACTTGACGAAGAGTAGGTTTTTAAAAGCACTTTCTTCATAATCTTAATGGTGTCTCATGCTGCTGCTGTCAGATATTTCATTGGTGCCCTTTTCTGGAGCATGCAGATGGATGCAAATGCCTGAAGTGACAGACATTCAAAAATAACAAACATGAGAAGGAAAAGAACACTTAATCTGTCTAGAAGTTATAGAGAAACCACAGAAGCTTCATTTACTTGTAGCTCCCCGTGTTTAGAAACTGAGTCTATTCCCACTGTAGTCACCACCAGTGAACGTGAATTTAGGGACAACTCCGCAGTCTCTGCTTTAAATTGAGGTTTGTGGCTTTGTTTCCTACAGAGCAGTTTGAATATCAGGAGAGGTCTAAAGATAAAAATATATTTAAATGAGTTTCCTTGTCTGAAATCTTAATTTTTTAAGTTGTATGAAGGTGGTTTGTATTTAGCCATCTACCCATTGACAGAAATAGGAAAGTATTAGGATTACATTTCTTTTGAACCACTTTTTTTTAAGTGATGAAAACTAGTATCAACTATGGTAGGTTAAGAAACTTTGGGCAGAGGTGTGGCTTTTCTTGGTCCCTAGGATGGAATTAACTTTGAGGATGCTGCCAGCCCTTCTGAATACGTAATCAATGAGCATGACTATGTCATTTTTCTTCTGAGTGCCCAAGCAGCCTTGCTGGTCCTTACATTCTTCTCTCCTGCAAGGGAACAAGTGTGTGTCATTCTTCCTGCCTTTTGATTATGCACTAGTTTTTGAAAAATAATCTGAATTGGAGTTTCATTTTTCCCCAATTCAAACAGAAGGAAATTACAGAAAACTATATTAGTAATAGGGTAGTAGCCTACAGCCTCAGGGAAATGAAAACACATCTAAGCAAAACCAAACCAGGAATAAGAATAATTTTAATAAACTTTAAATGAGTGGTTCATGACTTGAAACTAACTTCTGTTAGGCGCTAATATTTCCTTCTCTTCTATGAAAGCCCTTATCACTGTAAATTCCTTTTCTTAATATAGAAAAACATTATAAAGCAAATAACAGCTAATAGATATTGTTAACCTGTTTGCAAAACCTAATTATCCCTCTGTTTTTGAAAAAATAGAATAAAAATGTAACTTTCCCACATGGATTCAAAGGCTAATGAGTGGTAAAATTTTTTATTATTCAGAAAATGTTTTATTAGGATGAAAGTCTTTCTGAATAGACTGTAAAATGTCTGAGGGTAAGGGTGAAAACTTGCTTATATTTGTTCCTGATATGAAATGCATCAATCCCTTTAGAGTAGATGAATGAATAAATTAATCTTGTTGCTAGTATAACTGAAAATTATTCTCCGTGCCCTAAAGGTACATCAGTTTTCTTTATTTTCTACTACATTTTTATTGGTATCATTTAGAAACAATAAAAAGTGTTCACTTTCTTTTTAATCTATGGGAAAAGAAAAATAGTGTGAATAGAAATCTGCTTCTGTATTTGCTTCCTCCACTATAAACTATTCTACAGTTCTGCCTGAGCGCTTAATTTTATTTCTTACATTACTGTTCACCTTTCACTTCATGAGGAAAATGGATTCAAAAGTAGTTAAATTTAGGGTGGTGCCTGTGGCTCAAAGGAGTAGGATGCTGGCCCCATATGCTGGAGGTGGCTGGTTCAAACCCAGCCCCGGCCAAAAACTGCAAAAAAAAAAAAACATATTTTGGGCAGTGCCTGTGGCTCAAAGGCATAGGGTGGTGGCCACATATGCCAGAGGTGGCAGGTTCAAACCCAGCCCCAGCCAAAAATGGCAAAAAAAAAAAGTAGTTACATTTATATTTTCCCTCCCCCTACTTGGTAAGAGTATCATTGTTACAGTAAATAAGGAAAATGAATGATAAAGCAGCCTTTGACTTCAAGTAGCTTATGCTTCAACTCATCATACTTATAAAGACCTGAGAAAGATACGTCTAAGGAAAAATGTCCAAAAAATACCCATGTATATAAGTATGTATACTACATGTTAGTATTCTGCTAAATGAATGAAAAGTTTGCAAAAACAGCCAATGGTTACTCACAGAAAATTTATGGGAAGTGAGGAATTCTAGTATCCATCTTAAGCAGTCTGTGAACTTTTAACTGTGTGGCTGAGCATCAGCCAAGGCACAGGAAGGTTGTAACTAACAATTACGTGAAGATTTCCCCCAAAGAGTATTTGTTTATTCAACGACAACAATAAAAAATCTGTAATCACTACCTATGATATTGATGAAACTCCAATTCAGATTATTTTTCAAAATAATCTGTAATCACCACCTATGTACCAGGCACAATTCTATTTGACAGAATTAGAGTGGTGAATAAGACATACCACTTTTTTCAAGGAGCTTATATTTTAGATGTGGAGACAGATATACGTAAGAACAAATTAAATAATCAAGATAGTTTTTAAATTTTTGATATATTCAATGAAGAAAAAAAAGCAGCATGATGTGGTTTTGAGTGAGTTCCCTGAGTAAAACTAATTTTGAAAGGATTTCAGGTAAATCCTCTCTGAGGTGATATTTGAGCTGAGACTTAAATGAAAAAAATTAGCCTGTCATATAAATTGGCAGACTAGCTTACCAAAGAGAAGAACAGCAAATGCAAAAACCTTGATGTAGAAATGTACTTTGGATGCTCAAGGAAAGGATAACAAAGGCCTTGTAAACTGTGGTGAAGAATTTGCATTTTGCTTTAAGTGTGGAGAGCCCCTGCTGCGTTTAAACAGGGAATCCTGATTTCATTTCTGTTCTTAAGGGTTGCTCTGGATGCTCCATGGAGAAGAGATCATAAGGTTGTCAGACTGTGTGGAGAGTACACACTACTTGGAAAAGTACTGCAATTGTACGTGCAAGACATGATGGAAAATAGAACCATAGAATTTTCAAACTCAAAAGTTATTTAGTAATTATATATTCCAAAGATTATCCTAGTTGATTTTGTGGAGATATTAAAGATTTCAAGGGTATTTGTTTTACTTTTGTGATATATATATATATATATATATTTTTTTTTTTTTTTTTTTTTTAGAGTCAGAGTCTCACTTTGTCACCCTTGGTAGAGTGCTATGGTGTCACAGCTCATGGCAACCTCTAACTCCTGGGCTTAGGTGATTCTCTTGCCTCAGCCTCCTTAGTAGCTGGGACTACAGGTACCTGCCACAACACCTGGCTACTTTTTTGTTGCAGTTTGGCCAGGGGTGGGTTTTATTTTTTAAATTGAAAATAACACTTATATACACAAATCTGTTATATAGAAAATATTAACAAGTATCTTCCCTTAAGTATTGCCATAAAGTTTCTTTATTTCCAAGCAGATGTAAAAATGGTAAAAACTTTTCCTTATCTTGAAATTGCAGCGTGAGTTACTAAAATGACAGTATCATTGGCATTGCATATATTGATAACATGAAACCAAATAAAAACGTTAAAGAGTTGCTATACATTTCAGCTATCACTCTTAACCCCAGATTTCAGATTTCCACCTGAAAATTCATTGATTGGCTTCATAATAGAAAATGGAAATGATACTTTTACTAAATAAATTTAAGATTATAAATGTATTAATAAAATACTCATATTACTGAAGTATTTTTTTCACGAAATGATTTTATGCTAAAGAGTTTGGACCCCTTGTCCCAAGTCAATGCCCTCATTTTCTGGATAAGAACACTGATGTTCACTAATGACTTGATGTTCTAAGGCAGAAGAGACTGTCAAGGCTCAGCACCCATAGCTGAGTGAGTAGGGCACCAGCCACACACACCAAAGGTGGCAGGTTCGAGCCCAGCCCAGACCTGGTAACCAATCTAATGACAACTGCAACCAAAAAATAGCCGAGCTATAGTACCTGTAGTCCCAGCTACTCGGGAGGCTGAGGCAAGAGAATTGCTTAAGCCCAAGAGTTTGAGGTTGCTGTGAGCTGGGACGCCATGGCACCCTACAAAGGGCAACAAAATGAGACTCTGTCTCAAAAGAATAAATAAATGAATAAATAAATAAAAACATTATTTAAAAAAAAAAAAGAAGAGACTGTCAAAAATGTGGACCAGATATCAATTCCCTGTACTCTTTTCAACGTACCACATTTGTCCACACTGTCCATCTAGAATCATCAGTTTAAATGCTAATACAAGTTCAATTCCCATCTTCATGTGAACAAAGGCAACATAATTATCAGAGATCTACTATAGTAATCATTCTCTAAATGTCATTAAAGGAAAATCTGGAGATTTTTATTAGGTAGAGTATACTGATGGAATCAAACTGAGGATGCTGTTTGCTTATCAGGAAGAATTTTATGATTTAGAGTTTTAACTCAGATAATATCGACAGTGCACTCTAAATTACTTATTGCCTTTAATTCTAGAAATGTTGCCTTAAATGACTAATGAGACTGAAATAATGTTACTGTTTGTGTAACATTTTCATTGATGTTTATGTCAGAGCAGGGGTGATAAAATTCTTGGTGATAGGATTATCCCTATCACAAGCCATTTTGTAATGCTGTTATTTAAAACAAAGCCAGTTAACATTTCTAGAGAATCACATTGTACTAACTAGACATTGGTAATTATAGTAATTCTTTTCTGGGAGCTCAATGGCAGGATAAATAATGTCCCCACAAAAGATTTCTATGTTCTAATCCCCATCAGAAAATTCGTCTGTATTTTCCAGGTAGTTTCAGTGCAATGACAAGAGTCCTTACAAGTGTGAGGTGGAGGGTCAAACAGGCAAAAGTGGAGTGATGTGCATTGAGGGAGCGGGAGTCACAAACGAGGCAATGCACAGAGCCTCCAGAGGCAGGAAAAGCAAGATTCTCTCCCTTGACTCTACAGACAGAGCTTCGCCCTCACCTTGACTTTTGTTCCATCGTATTCATTTGGGACTTCTGAGCCCCAGAACTATAAGAGAAATAAAATTGTGTGGGCACCTGTAAGTAAGGTCCTAGTGTAGTAAATACCTAAAAATATTTACTACACTAGTAAATAGTGTAGTAAATTTCACTATGGAGAGCCCCTGCTGCCTTTAAACAGGGAATCCTGATTAATCCGGGTTAGTAAATGACTTTGGAATTGGGAATTACACAGAAGCTTGGAAGAATTTTGAGAAGCGTGATGGAAAGGTAGATTGCCTTTAGGGGACTATTAGAAATATGAATGGTAAAGTCTGTGCAGGGTAGGTGCAGAAGAAAACAGAAAACATGTTACTGAAACTGGAGGAAAGAGGATCCCTGGTATGGGGCAGAAATGTAGCTGAATTATGTCTTACAGTTATGTGGAAAACAAAACCTAAATACAAACTAAAATATGAGGTAAGGCAATTTCCAGGCAATGTTAAAGGTATAGCCCTTCCACAAACACACACTTACATACTGTAATAAAACTATATCTATAATGATATATGTGTATGTACTCTGCATAAACACACTATAATTTATATATAATTGGTTACTCTTACTGTCTTTGCATAGTTGTGGTACAGATCCCCGATTTTGTCTGTGAATTTTGAAGACAAACACTAAATCACCGAAGAGACTAAGTATTTTTCTTAGCAGTTAAAAACTGCCCTTTAGAGTGAATCCCTACCTGAAAAGGATTAGTTTTATTGCAATCTTAGAGTAACATCATCTGTCTCTCTTTTTTCTGAATTTATCCTATTGTAGGAAAAGATTAAAATCCAGTGGCCTCTTGAAACTTGCAGAGTGTTATAAGAGCATCAGCTTGTGATTATTGCGCTATTATAGACAAAGTATTTTTTATCCTCTATCAGTTTAGTGTCTGAAATTATGAATTCTTTTCCGTTCTTAATGAAATGTGGATTACTTTAAAGATTATCTCTCTGATTTAATAAATGGCATTAGAGTGGAAAGTTAATTGGATCTGTCTTGAATGAGCAGTGGCCACTATGTGTGATTGATAGGAGAAAGATAGGACATGATATATTTTGTTTCATGCATTTAAAACTTTTAGATTAGGAAATTATTTTTTATGTCTAGTTAATTTTGTCAGAGAAAGTATGCAACCCTCTTTCATTTATAAAAAATCATAAAAATTCTAATTCATTTTAAAATAAAACTTGCTTAAATTTTGTTAAAATGAGATACTAAAAAATATCACATACTAGAACCCATATTTGGTTTAGTGCATTTTTGCTTTAAAGACAGAGAAAAATGAGTATTATCCCAAACGTTTGAACAGTTCTGGACTCAGAGCTATTGCTTTTAAGATAGATCTTGACTGAGCTTCTAATTTTGGAATCTTGTTCTCCTTCTTATAATTCTATTATTTATTCAAAAGCTCCTGCTGGATTTACTGGAAAAGAAGTTATCATTTCTGTTTGGTTCATTTAGAAACTCTGTATTAGTGGTTCTCCACCTGTGGGAACACATCGCAGCGTTAGGAAGGTTGAGAACCACTGCTCTATACCCATATTCTTTGTTGCTTAGGGAAATACAGCAGTGCAAGTGTTTGACTAATTACTGGCCCTTGAGGTAAAATGCAGATTTTTCTTTAAAAACGATGCTGCTCTTCCTTATAGACTGTTTGTGCAGGTGTGCTTTCCATGTTGTCAACTCAGAAAGGCCATGTTTTAATTTCTGGCTGCAGCTGTTATGTACAGCACCTGGCTTTCCATCAATGCCTCTTCAAATTCCAGTCTTGGACTTTGAGGAAACAGCCCAATTCTTGTGTATCTCCTCCTTTCTTGGTCTATTTGTTGCTGTTATTTCCAAGGTAGAAACACAGCTGGGCTATCCTTTGGAGGTAGGGTTCCCCGGACTAGTGAATCTTTCCAGCGTTCACCCTGATGACTACCATCTGTGTTCTGCTACCTTTATGAAAAGCTGTTTTATATGTAGGCCACTATGAAAACTTTGTTATCGTCCATTATTATTTCACTTCCAGGAAACACATTCGACAATGTCCTGATTCACCCGTCCAAGTTTCAGCTTGCTCAGCTTATCAGTGTTGCTGGGAAGGCTTCATTTCTTTCCATCCACGTAGATCTTATGGTTCCCGGTTTTAGTGTGTCTGAAAACTTTCATTAGGACCTACATATCATCCAGTTATTTTTCTGACAAGTTTAGCCCTGGGGGAGATAGTTTGAAGTAAGTGTGGTTGATCATTGGTAGTCTACCAGTATACTTAAAGATTAAAAAAAATAAGAAAATTTCAGTGGAGAAAGAAGGAAAACGGGAAAAACAAATGAAAGGTTGTAAGAAGTACGTAAGTAAGGCTTCACCTGGCATGGTTCGGGCATTTCTCTGTAGGCTTTCCTAATACATCACTTCTAGAAGTGATATGAGTAACAACCACTTTTTTAATGTGTGACTTTTTTTTTTTTTTTTGAGACAGAGCCTCAAGCTGTCACCCTGGACATAGTGCTGTGACATTACAGCTCACAGCAATCTCCAATTCCTGGGCTCAAGTGAGTCTCCTGCCTGTGCCTCCCAAGTAGCTGGGACTACAGGTGCCCGCCACAACGCCTGGCCATTTTTTGGTTGCAGCCGTCATTGTTGTTTGGCAGGCCCGGGCTGGATTCGAACCCGCCAGCTCAGATGTACATGGCTACCGAGCCAATGTATGATTTTTTTTTAACTTAAAATTAACATAATCACAGCAATAACAGCCATCCCTTGAATATATGTTTGTTCGTTGCTTAATTTCCAACACCTACTATTCCTCCTGCTGCTAAATATTGGGATTTGGTCAGCCATGCACAAAGTGTTTATTGTGTGCTTCCTTTCTTTGGGGCACTGACCCAGATACTGAGCTCCAAGGAAGACGGTTGTAGATAGCAGGGAAGACATAACTAGCTGGACATGCCTGGTTCCGGGTAAAAATAGACATTGGTCACATTTATCTTAAATCATGAGGTAACCATCGTGGTTTGTGATAGGATTTTATTAACTACCAACAGTCTCCAATTTCAAAATTCATTAGACCTAATCACATTGATTGTGGTGGCATCACTAAAAGTTTGGAAACTCTACTTCTTCCTCTTTAAAAAAAGTGAAATGTGTCAAGATAATCAAAATGGAAAAAAGCATCAGTAGCCACACAATCAAGTTAGGATTCATTAGGTAAGCCAGTTGGTAGAGGCAAATGTGGAAAGTATTTTTAAATCCACTGCTAAGAAATGTTTTTTAAAAAGAAAATCTAGCTTAAAGTTGTTATTTCAAAAATTTGCACAATACTTTGAAGAATGACAAGATGAATGTCACAACAATCATAAAAAGTGCATATGTATATTAGTATTTTAAATTCTTCCTGAATAAAAATTGCTATATCTCTTCTAAGATACATAACCTAGATGAAAAAAAAAAAGTTTAAACGATATGCACATCACTAGCTAAGTTTAGTTGACTTCTGTTTGCCAGATGTTTTGATAGAAGTCTTTTCCAGTATTCAGTATAATGATATCTGTGTTTCCTTTTGCTGTGAAACATCTAAGCTATATATCCTATTTGTTGATAAAGAACATATGGCTTTAAAAATCAGCGTTAAAGCCATATGGTAAATTTTTGTAAAGCAAAATTTCAGTTTTTATTCTCAATATAATAATTTTTCTAAAAGTATTAGGAAATAAAATCAAATTTTACAACAATATACAGCCATCTAAAGGAATATATTTTAAAGAAAAGTAGGATAATGTTGCTCATTATTCAACTCTGGATTACCTTTTTTTTTTTCATTTTTTGAGAAGAATTCAGTTTTAGAACTGAACAAATAATCTGTTTCGTGCACATCTCCCTAATCTGTTATCATGGGCAAGGTATTTCTTTACTGAAATGATGTTGAAAATGTTTTTTTGCAGATACTCTAAATCTGACTGACTTTCTTTCCATTTTTCTTTCTCTAAGTAAGACTTCATTGAAATAAGCATGTAGTAAAATTCTCTTTATGCTGGACTTAGTTCCTCACTGTATTAGTGTGAAAGAAATAATAAACTCTAAATTTGATTTTCTACATGTTAAGTTATACATTCTTAAAACCTTAATAGGCAGAGCTTCTAGAAGGTTCTATAGGAGCTCAGTTGAGTAACTCTCTCAGAAGGCTGACTTGCCTTGTGTTTGCCTCATGCTTTTGTTTGGTTCCATTCCCAGGAACTGTGGACCATCATTCAGGGTATCATATAAGGACCTAAATTAACTTTTCTACAGGAAGTTGGAGAGACCTCAGGAAAGAAGTTTCAAATTTTCTCTGAAATGTAAATTAATGCATTCTTAGTCTGGGATGACTTAAATAACTTATTTTTAGAATATCTCTCATTTCTTGAAAAGGAATCTATTGTTGACAGAGACCTAAGTCTAAAGATCAAATATATAGCCCTGATTACTAAGAAGAGGCAGAAAAAGATCTGATTAGTCCAAACCAAAAGGGCAGGGTGGTGGTGGCAGCACAGAAACAAGCTTTGCTTCCCAGTGCAACTAAAAGAAGGGGTTAGCGTGGCAATAAAGAGAAATCAGATTCCTTACTTTAAAAAAAACAAATTGGGGATGATAGGGATTTCTTTTCAAGGATCCTTTCTAAGTCTGTACTGTAGCCTTTTTTGCCATTTTTATCAAATCCTTATTTTTCCGCATTTATTTCAGTATCATGACCTGCCACGTCATGCATTAAGAATAAACAGGCTCAGGAACACAAACATGAATCAGAGGCTCATCTTGAATATCTTATTGACTTCTTTCTTTTTCTTGCTATTTCTGTTGATAGTTATCTTCTGTCTTATTCATGGCTAATATTTATCACTTCTCCTCTTAACAAATCCTTTTTGTGGTGTCATTTCTTAACCTATGAAGTTACTGTTCTCTGTAAACTCTGTTCTTCCAACCACAATCTCTCAGTTTGGTTATAACCTTTTTAAAAGTATTTGCCTTTAAAGCTTCTCTTGGGTGTAGGGGCTCCCAGGAACATGATGAAGGCACCACGGAGTATAACTAACTGCATATAAAATTACCTGCTTGTATTAGGCTCATTCTCACATGGCCGGTAGATAAGCCTCGCTTGCCGCTGCTTCTTTTTGTTCATATTTTGAAGCATGATTGTGGAGCAGAGATTCCTCAATCCTGCCAGACCCCAAATGTACAGCTGCTTATGACCCTCTTCGCTATTATGAAGCAAAACCCATTCCATGTGCCAGCAGACATAATTATTTCAAAAGACAACTGAACTTTTCCTAACTTTAACATAAAGAAAAGATAGAGGAAATTAAATAATATGTACTACTTACCTAAACAATTGAATACAACTGCATTAGAAGACCTCCTCTGATATTTGCCACTATTCTTAGAATCATAGAAAGCAACACTGCCCTACACATCAAAGCTATTTTTTGTTTGTTTTTTATTTGAAAATTTTTCTGGGGAACAAATGTTTTTGGTTGCACGGATTGCTTTGTAGTTCTTGAGGCAGGATTGTAAGTGTGCACAGCACCCACCTGGTATCATCCATTGTACCTGTCAGGTAGGTTTTCACCCATCCCCTCTTTCCCCTCCCCCTTGCTTAAAACCCTTCACTGTTCCCATGCAGGGGTGGGGACTTGAGGCCTTAAGGAAACTTGTGGCTTTCTTGGTTCTTAAGTGCAGCCTTTTGACTAAATCCAAATTTTACATAACAAATCCTTTTATTAAAAGGGGCATGGAAGAGAAAGATGAAGCTTTTCTTGCCTCCCTTGGTGCTTAACAAAGGGCGATCTGATCTTGAAATGGAAGGTCATGGTTCCCCAGGTCTGTCTGATTGCTTTGAGGAAGGCTTTGCTCTCCATCTTCCAGAAGCACATGGAGTCTTGGATTATTTTTTCTCTTCTTTTCCCTAAAATAGAGCGGAGATATGCCCACACTTGGGCATAATATTTTTAATGAGCACGTCTTCAAGGGTACTTCAGTCGTAAAGTGCAATTCTGACTTATCTTATATTGTATCATTGTCATGCTGTCAACTTGTGTCCAGATGACATTGGCAGAAAGCACTGAGGGATTGAGGGATTCAGTTTAATAAAGAGAAAATTCATAGAGTTGTTTTTAATAGGCAGCATTATTTGAGTGGAAAGACATTTTAAATAGCAGAAAATGAACATTTCCTGACTTTTCTTTAACCAGCTCAAAAACATTAAACAGCTAGTTTCAAAATTCTCCTGTCTGTTTCACTGGGATATTTTTCAGGTAATGTTTTTCTGATTTTGCTATGAAATACATAATATTACTCCAAATAAATTCATCTTTTCTTTTCTGAGACAGGGATTCACTCTCGTGTCTTGGATAGAGTGCTATGGCTTCATAATTCACAGCAACATTAATCTCTTGGGCTCGAGAGATCCTGCTGCTACAGTCTCCCGAGTAGCTGGAACTACAGGTGCCTGCCATCATGCTGGGATAGATTTTCTATTTTTAGTAGAGAAGGGGTCTCACTCTTGCTCAGGGTGGTCTTGAGCTCTTGAGCTCAAGCCATCCTCTTGCCTCAGCCTCCCGAGTAGCTGGGACTACAGGTGCCTGCTATCATGCCTACTTAGTTTTTCTATTTTTAGTAGAGATGGGGTCTCACTCTGGTTAGGCAAGTCTTGAACTCCTGAGCTCAAGCAATCCATTCACCTTGGCCTCTCGGAGTGCTAGGATTGTGGGTGTGAGCCTCCATACCCAGCCAGATTTGTGCATCTTCGACAAATTTTTCTCTTTGATTGAAACATCTGTCTTGATACACAGTATTAATTAAGGACTTACATAATTTACATAGCTCCAATTCATGTTTCAGTCTTTAAATCTTGCACACCTATTTGTTATTGCCAAATCCTTTTTCTTCTTTAAAAGAAATTAAAAACAATAAACTTATCTGACACAGCTACATCATTCTCCAGAGAGGAAATATGAATTATAAAACTTTAACAGCCTTATCTTTCCTTCTGATGGCCTATTTAAAAATCTAAAGAGAGTGTGGGTTTCATGATCTCGAAATCCTTGTTATCATTGCTTTTGAGGGCTTTTTGTTTATTTTGTTTTTGTATCAGTCTCCAAACTAGTGTCTTTCAACCTCTTTATTTCGTGACACACTTGAACTTACAATTAAATATCTGCAGTACACTTAAATTATGTGATCAAAAAAAGTAAATATATATATGTATATGTATACTTACTCTGCTTTGAACTTCTTTCAAAAATATTTAATTAATGATCTTTATAAAATTTTCATTGCATACCTAAGATCCTCTGTGTACCTCGGCACACTGCTTGAAAATCACTGCTCTAAAGTAAATCATTTACTTTACAGTACTCTGGATTTTTGTTTGTTTGTTTGTTTTTAGAGACAGAGTCTCACTTTATCACCCTCAGTAGAGTGCCAGGGCGTCACACAGCTCACAGCAACTTCCAACTCCTGGGCTTAGGCGATTCTCTTGCGTCAGCCTCCCGAATAGCTGGGACTACAGGTGCCCGCCACAACACCTGGCTATTTTTTTGTTGCAGCTTGGCCAGGGCCAGGTTCAAACCCTCCGCCCTTGGTATATGGGGCCAGCACCCTACCCACTGAGCCACAGGCACCTCCCATTCCCCAGATATTTAATAATCAACTTGTTTGGCAAACATGCAAATATATTTGTTCCATGAAGATTTTACTGATTCTTTTCCTTTATCAGGGAAAGCTTGTATAAAATAGTCTGGTACTTGAGATGCTACTGATCAGAAATTGGTCATCAATTTGAATGCATGTTATAGCTTTTCTATTATGTTGCTGTATTACTTCTAAAAACGCATGGGAGCAGTTGATTCGGCTGCCATAGCTGCCTTTTTCTATAGTGAAAGGTATTTAGATTTTAAATCACTTTAGCAATGCATATAGATCTTCCTCTTGAAAACATGCACTGTCCTTTGTATAAAAAATACAAAATAAAGATAATATAATTTTGAGGATGGGTTTAGTCTATGTGGTTGTTCACTAAAGGCACAGCTTTTCATGGAGGGCTAGGCTGGGGTCAAGGAACTGGACCTAGATGTAAAGGGGTATTTCTTTTTATATGAAGGTAGGTGATATCTGAAGATTGCAAATCCTCTTTGGCATTCACAGGACCCTAATCAAACCCAATGTTGTGTGCTAAACTATTCTTAACTTGTGGAATTAATCTGGGTTCCCTTTTTATATTATATTAAGATATTTATCTATAATGATATTTATCACCAATTTTACCTTTTACTATAAAATCTTTCATTAAATGTAAAGCCACCATTCCATTTAACTTTTAAAAATATGTGTCAGTAAAATAAAACAAAATTTCCCCTAATGCAATAATAGCAGACACACCACAGTTCTAAAATCCTTCAAAATCTGGCAAGGTGAAAACTGCAGATCATAGCTATGATCTCGTGAAGTTTGAATACAGTCCTGAACTCTTTGGAAAGAGACATTTGTCAGCTGGATTCTCAGGCTTCAAATCTCACTTCAACAACTGCCACTTTCCACCACGGTTTATCCATTATATTTCAGCATCTCCTGCCATTCCCCAACAAAATCCACTATCAAATTAAAAGCTTAGCTCTGTCATCTGAGGCAGGCTTTGGTGCCACCCTTGTATTCCACAATCTCCAGTGCTTCTCCAAGTTACTCCTCAGGGAAGGCTGCCAACTGGAAGCAATTGAGAAATCCTGACAGAGTGTTCCTTTTCCTGGCCCCACCATATCTGCCCCCCTGTTCACTTCCCCTTCAGCTGATCCCTCCTTAAGAAGAGCACATAGCTTAGAACTGGTTCAGGGAATAACTCTGGGTTATCAAAAATGACTTTTTAAAAATATTTGTCATCCTAGAGAATAAGATCTGAGGTCACGACAAGGCAGCATTGTCTGCAGTGTGCCCTTGCAGTTCACGTGGCGATACCCCCCGTAATGTGTGCTCACTGTGCTGGGATCCTCCAGTAACCGATCTGTTGATGCATCTGTGACAGAGCGTACTGACTCTGCCATGCAGTCAACTTAAATGAGAAAAATGGTCGAACCTACAAAGCCTTAGAGGGCTCACAGCCTTGGAAACTGAAATTATTGCATCTTTTCGTCCTTCTTACAATAGAGGAGAATATTTTCACCTTTATGTTAATAATTAAATTGAGTGTTCATATTTTATGTTTACCTGACTTTTTCTAGTTACAATCAACGTATAGGTTAACACATTATATGACACATTATAAATAATGAGTCATACATTTGGTTGAAAATTCCTTGGATTAACTGCACAGTTTAGAGCTACTCTCCTAGAAGTATGACTAGATGAAGCCCTTAGAGATATATCCTTTTCAAAGCTTTCACAAAACAGGCAATCTCCTATTGTTGATCCAAATTATGTAACCGGTTGAAGTGGGAACCGGCACGATCCTTCACACAGAATGGGAAACTAAAAGGAGGAAAACCAGCAGGGGAGCTGAAAAACACAGCACAGAGCCCAGGACCAGAGTGGGGCAGAAACCAATGGGCAGAGATTGGAAGGGAAGATTAAGTCAAGAGACAAGAGGTTCTAGGGAGAGGCAGCAGCTGTAGGAAGATGTAGTTTGCATTATGTAAGAAGCTGGTAATTAAAAAGAGTTCATCACTCAATAGCAGACAGAATTTTGAGATCAGAGCAGGTACAAGGAATGGGAAATACTTGAATTGTTTAAATAACACCTGCCTTCCCCAGGAAGTCCTTGCTGTCTGGTGGCCTGGTAGCTTGTCACAGCTGGGGGAGGGTGAAG
The DNA here is from genome assembly GCA_963573935.1 of Arctocebus calabarensis. Lineage (NCBI taxonomy): Eukaryota > Metazoa > Chordata > Mammalia > Primates > Lorisidae > Arctocebus > Arctocebus calabarensis. Next base: position 54,118 of record CAUYON010052770.1, read on the forward strand.
GGAAGGACTGGGGGAGGGTGAAGGGAAGGACAAGACATGAGACTCAGAGTGTGGGTGCAGGTGGATGCCGGACTGTTCAGATGCTTTTCTTATAGAGGAAGAAAGCAGGTAACAAAACATCTCTTTGTGTTTGTCACTTGAATTTTAGTGCTCTTTAAACTGTCTTAAATTAGTTCAAGATCTGCACATTGAATCAAAAATAAGGCCAGGCTCAAGCAGTTTTGACTGTAGAAACGTTTGGGGGTAAGTGGGATACAAGGGGACAAAAGCATAGTTAAATGATTTCAGAGTTTTGGTTGTTTGGCATTTTGTCATTAGTTACCTGCCTTCCCCACAATAACAAAAAAAGATAGTTACCATAGTTGGTTAACATGGAACACTCAGAAATTTTATATAGACATCAAAATTACTTTATCAGTTTCTTCTGATAATGATTCATAAAAGTTTTTCACATCACCCCTTAGGAATTCCCAGCATTTGTGTTACTCAATTTATATCATTATCATATACTTATTTCCCTAAAACAAAGGGCAGCATTTCAGAGGGCAAGAACCATATCTTCAGCTGCAGTTTAAAAAAAAAGAGTACCAGATCTGGAATCAGATGACCTGGATTTTTTTTACAGTTGTGTGACCTTAGCCAAATCACCTATCCAAACCACAGTTGCCTAAACTATCCATCCAGTTGAATGAATGGTTTTTGAGGATGTGGGGCAGGGTGAAGTCAGAGCATTCAGGGGGTCGGGATCTTTATCTGTGCTTCATCACTAGGACCGTCCTCCCAATCATTTCATGTGTTGAGCTTCTACATGTGATGTTTTTTTAAGTTTCTATTGCTAATCAAAGTTTCACTAATGAGAAAGTATCTTCATTTCTTCAAATGTTTTTAGTTTATAATTTTACTTATCATATAATTTAGTGTAGTTCTTTGGATCTAGGAAATGTCCAATAAATATTTTTGGGGGAAGAATTCTATCACTCAATCATGCAATGTTTAGATGTTCGTAACAATTTTCTGGTGAAAAGTTAGTACAACCTGTAGAGAATGACATTTTAGACTTTTGAAGAGAATTCTTTTTTTATGTCAGCTTGAAATTCATCTTCAACTTGATTTCTGACTTAAGGAAATAAAAAGCAAATCTATTGTGCACATGCTTTATACAGAAAATGAGCTGCTTTTAAAAGACTGCTATCTGATCAGCCATGGAAGGCTTATGTCGTGGAAATGAAGAAGCCCTTCTTTTTCAGTTGAGTCACACGTATGAAGGCTTTGATAAGATTAAAATAATCCAAAAAAGCAATTTCAAGATGCACAGCTAGAAACAGGAACTAAGAAACATCCATGCCTCACATGACACAATCACCTAATAGAAGAGCTGGGCTTTAAGGACCATCTACAGATAAAGTCGGAGTATACAGATCCCTGTGAGCAACTGCTGGTTGGGCTAGAAACACTGCTGGTTAAGTTAGAAGAAACCTTATGATTTTTATCTTTCAAAATGTTTCTCTTGCTGCTTTGTATTTTTTTTTAAAGAGCCAATTATGCTGTCACTTGGAGGTTGTGCTTTTGTGTGACTTTACTCACCTTTGGTGTCCTGACCAGATCCCTTGCACCAAGCTTGTAAAACCCCCAACTGCTGTGAATGTTAGCTGCTAATGGCTCACCACTTCCCCTTCGCTTCAGAGTCTTACAGCTGAAAAGCATTTGCTTTGCCCTAACCTTAGGTGTCCACCTCCCAACCCTATCAGCTCACAGCCAGTGACTAACTGGCATAGGGGGTACAAAAGGCCAGCTCCCTCATTTCAAGGTGAAGTCAACTCTGGGGCAGTTCATATTTCAGAATTGCCCAGGAGATGGGGCTGCAGGGGGATGCCAGCTGTCTCTCTAGTCACTCCCTAAAAAACCATGTACCTATGAATCCTCGTCTCACCTCCTGCTTCTAGGGGACCTCACCTAAGGCAGTGCTGTCTTTGAGAGAATAGATCCTATCTTCTGTTAATCTTTCATCATCATCCTCCAGCAAGTTGGGAATTTGAGGCTCACACGTATCACAGGAATTTTGAAGTGTGGGCAAAGTGTGACGGTTGACTTTCTGTTAGCCACATGCTCCCAGTGGAAGATGGATAATTGAAGTGACGCTCAGTCCCCACAATTCTAACTTTATTTTGAATCTGAATTCTTAGCTTGCTGAAGAATTAGGAACATGGGCAGACCTGGGGAGTAGAATATGGTGAAGTCAAAATGGAATCCATGTAACATCCTAACCTTAAGTCAGAAACCATCAAAGCATCCTATACAATAAAAAGTGTTCTCACTCATGACAGTTTATAATTTGGTTGCACATCCACCGTCTGCCACCTGTCCTATGCTGCGCATCAAGAAAATGTTAAAAATGAGTAACATATAGTCCATGCTCTCAGGAAGTCATGTATGGTAAGAGAGCCTGATAGATGAACTCGTAATTCCATGCAATGAGCCTAAATGTGAAACAAAATTCCATATAAAATGACAGTAAGATGACTGGTGGAAAGGACCAGAGGCTACATCCATCTAGGGAACAGCATGGGCAGAGGTGTGCAGGCAGAACAGCCAATGCAATGTGCAGGAAGAATACTTGGATGAAAGGATAAGAAACTAGGCTGAAAGGCATGTTGGATGCAAAGTTCTGCAAAAACTAAGACTCGAGATTGATTGACTTTATCTTGAGCACAGGGTAACAACGATAAACAGTGCTTTGGGGTTTCATTTTCTCCTCTGCTTTAAAAATTGGTAAAATGATACAGTAACATTTAAAAGTCTTCTGAAACAATCCCTTGTGCTCTTTTTTATCAAATTCTTACTTAAATACTTTTCATATTTCAGTGATTGTAATTCTTCATAGTAGCTATTTTATTGTGAGCTCTCCCCACTTTATGTGTTTTCATTTTAAGTGTCTTTAAAACCTTTAAAATAGTCTGTTTACTGTAATTTACATTCTTCATTTTTATTTTCTCTGAAATCTTTGTAGGCTATTAAATAGGGCAAGGATAGTACCATATGTGGATTTTAGAGAAAAGACACATTTAAGTTTCAGACAGATTGGAATGAGTATGATTTAAGAGTTAGAAATGTCAGCAAGGGAACCACTGCCATGTAGACTAGGAAAGAAGTGACACCAACCTCTCGATGTCCTCGTCTTTGTCTATAAAAGAAGATACAGCAAGCCTCATAGGTGCGTGGAAAAGTTAATTGAAATAATGCATTAAAAGAACTTGGCATTTATGAAACTCTAAAATGATCATTCACTCAACAGAGGAAGCTGTGAAAAAAAAAATTTTAAAGGTCAGTTTGACTTTTAGGCACCTGATTTCCTGAAGACTGTTTGAAATCTTTGAATGTAGTGAAATCTTTGAATGTACGTCCTGTCTTATTTCCATGTGATAGCTACACAGCCTGACTGACTTTATTGCCCTACATATGTATTCCATCAATGAATGAAATAATGAATTGCCAGGTAATAAATAGTTTTTGGTTAAAGGGACAAGCAATTCTTTCTAGAAACATGCTAGTAGAGTCTGCTTTTAAAGGAACTGATAGATGCATTATTCTCAGAATTGATGAGTAAGTAAAACTACTTCACTCATCACGTGGTGATTGGCATTTTCTTCTCTTGCCAGTGAATATGTGTATTAACTAAGTACTCCCTGGCGGTAATACCACTAACTGTTCCTACTGTGTACCAAAGCTGTCTATAAAACATATATTATTGAATATATATTTTATATATTTAATAATTTTCAAAACAAACCTAGAAAGCAGGATTTATTTGTTTCCTTTTAAAGGTGAGGAATCTGGGTCTCAAAAAAAGCAGAGTGACTTGTCCCAGATCACAAAGTAGTTTTTCCTGACTCACATTTTGCTTGGTCCAGGGAGTGATTCTTAACTTGATCTTAGCCAAAAGGCCAAGAAGCGATGCAGGGAGTGATTCTTATCCCTTTTCCAAATGTATCCCTTCACCTGTTGGGAAACAGCTATTGCAACTGAGTCATTTTTTTTTTTTTTACCTGATGTAGAAGAAAGACCATTTTACACACATACAAGCAGAAGAGTGAGTTTTGAACTCCTGCGTGACCTCCCACAGCTGCTGTTTGCACCAGTGAGTGGAGAATGACGAGGGGCTCCCTTAGCAGTAAAAACAAGCACCAGACAGTGGGAGGTGAAGAGAAGGAGACCTGTCCACCCAGAGGTGCCCACTGTGGCCAATGGCAATGTCTTCCTTTGTTACTACTCCATCCCGCCACTTTAGCCCTCTGTTACCCTTTAAATCTCTTGAGATTCTCTTCATTATAGAAAGCATGCATCTTGAAAAATACTGTTCGAGACACATTGGAAAGCATATGGCTTTTATAGGCTGAATAATAGCTGCCCCAAAATATCAGGTCCTGATCTCTAGAACCTTTGAAGGAAAAACAGGCTCTGCAGATGTGATTAAAGGATCTCCATGGGGAGATTATCCTGGGTTAACCGAGTAGGCCCTGAAGCAGTGGCACGTGTCCTTGTAAGAGTGAGGTGGAGGAAGATTGGACACACAGAGGAGGAAAAGGCCACGTAACCACAGGGGCAGGTATTGGAGCCAGGTAACCCCAGGTCGAGGGACCCCAACAGCCGCCAGGAACTGGAAGAGGCAGGTACCAGCGTCCCCTGGAACCTCAAGCAGCGCCACACATCCCTGCCCACACCTTGGCTTTGGCGCAGTGATGATGCTTTTGGACTTCTGGTTCCCAGAACTATCAGAGAATGAATCTGCATTGTTTTCAGCAACCAACTTTGTGGTTATTTTTTACAGCAGCCGTGGGAAACCAGAAAATTATTTTACAACTTTTTCTCTGAGGTACAGTTGTTTAGTCAGCATTTTATCTTATTTAAGCCAGAGTAGAACCAGGATTTTCTAATTTACAAACCATTGGTTTTCATCTCAATTTAAATGTGTTCATTTATTCTTCCTCTGTCAGGCAGGACAACTTAGCAAAAGATTTAAGAATATGTTGTTTCCTTTGAGGTTCAGCTTAAATGACCTGATAGAACAAAAGTTGGAGAAAACAATCTCTGTGAATCAGACAGTTTGGAATATGAATTCATACAAACTAATGAAGGAAAACAAAAGTTGGCCTCATAGGGAGAGAGTATCTTATGCGAATCTTTGTTGTCAGCCATGTTCATACATGCAGAATGTAAAACTACATTGCAGTTTGTTGGGTATTTGGAAATAGCTTGAGATAATCTAATTTTAAAGGACTGACAAATTCTTGCAGCTTTGTAGAATTTATTCCACGTATCAAAGATATGTTTTTTACTGTCCTGCAAAATAAACTAACACTGTATGTGACCTTAGTTGAAAAGGTGAATGTTAGTTTACATATTATTCTCTGATATACATTCTCTCAGTACATGTTAATGAATTGCAGAATTATAGTGCGGGTGCTGCAGAGTGTACAGACAAATTCTAAGGATTATCAGAGATTTCTTAAAATGTTTAGTTCATACTATGAAAGTATTAAATTATTAATTTTCATATTTGCTACTAAATTGACATTTATCATCAATGTAAACATAGGATAACGAACCATTCTTTTCCTTAAAAATGTTCCTGGTAAACAGGAGGATTCATAATATCATGGTTTGCCGATACCATAGCAACACAATCTTATATTGAGAACATCATCTGTTACAGTGCGAGGAGTTGTGGTCATGTGCTCAGAATAGACTTTTCATTATTAAAGTACATTGTGATATGGTAGAATAAGATTTGTCCAGATGTTTACATAGCTCTTACAAGGAATCATATTAGTGTGTTCATATGAGTTGAAATGTTATGTGCTTAAAGGATTGAGTTACTGTTACGACTCAGAATATTTAAGTAGCTTTGAACCATAGAAGTAGGTTAAATACCTGTTTGCAAAAGAAAAACATATGAGTGGACAGAGACTAACATTTGTGAATTATCATGCTGTGATTGCCCTAGAAATGTTCCCCATTTAAGTTAAAAATAAGAGATCAAATAGTTGTATTTTATTCATGACATATACTAGATGAGAAGTGATTATTTCTTTGTTTTTATCGTATCTTTGGAAAAATACTGGACGGCACAGTTTTAATGGAAATCATAGCAAGATAAGGAGCATGCCAGAGGTACAGTCGGTGGTGGAGATAATCTGTGTGCTGGACAGAGAAAGGAGGCCACCCTAGGAAGAGAGGGGAGGGAGAGCAGAGAGAGTTCAGAGGGGCTGAGACTGAGAATCTAGCCTCCAGGGAGGTTTGATGAACAAAATTGGACTTCTGGAAGGTGTGAGTTCAAGGTCCGAAGTTAGTATGACTAGAGCAGTGGTTCTCAACCTTCCTAATGCCACGACTCTTTAATACAGTTCCTCATGTTGTGGTGATCCCCAACCAGAAAATTATTTTTGTTGCTACTTCATAACTGTAATTTTTGCTCCTGTTATGAATCATAATGTAAATATCTGATTAGGCCACCTCTGTGAAAGGGGCCACGACCCACAGCTTGAGAACCACTGGTCTAGAGAAAGACTTTACATCATAAAAAATAGGGGGGTGGGGTCTAAGGTCATCCTTTTTCTCTAAATACGGGTGCTGGTTTCTGCATACATGTTGAGGCCACACCAATTCCCAAAAGACTGATGACCCTGACCTCAGATAGAGGACCTCCATCTTTCTTTCCTTTCTTAACCGGAGCACTCATACGTTCTTGTCCAGAAGTGAATCTCTTCACTTAGCTGTACACAACCAGCAAACTTCTATCCTTGGTGTAGTGTGCTACCCAGAAGACAAATCTTTATTCTTGCAAAACTGAAGGAATTATTACCTTGTAAACAACTGATGAGAAAAATAAGAGTCCTGATTCTTCACTTGTAACTTCAGCTTGGCTTTTGGAGAGACATTTAGAAATCAGTCTTCAGCTAAGGATTTTGGGATAATTGTTAATATTCACATGTAACATTGTGAATAATTTATTGTTTATCTTCATAGATGTTGGTTTCTCCGATTATACTTGGGTTCTCAGATTTCAGCCTTCTAATCTTTGCTCTTTTCCTGGCTTCCTCCCGTCTGACTGCTTAGTTCACTACAGGTCAGTATTTTTAAGGCGGAAAAATGTGATGAAGATGGGATTTTAGAGTTTAAATGTTTAATCTTTTTATCAGAACATTTTGTTTTATGTTTATGCAGTGATCAAAGTAGCCAAGGTTAGGCTGGATCCTGCACCTATCTACTAAGAAAGTGTAAACTTTGTGGAGGAACACAATTTTTCTGTAAATAGCTTAGCTTTCTGTTCTCCGCAAAAGTGGAATCATACTGGGTAGGGGGTGATTAAAAATTAAATATAGAATCTCAGACTCAGTGAAACCCATGAGAGGAAGGTAATTCAGATTGCGGGTAGTGGAAGAGGAGCGTGGGTAGGTCTTGCGGGGAATACTGAGGACGCAGAGCCAGTTGTGTGATCTGGTTAGATAGAGAATGGTGTCTCGGAGATCTATTCAGAATAAATGGAAAGGTTTTTTTCTTCATAAACTAGAAGTTATTGACAGCAGGGCTCATTTGGAAAACTGTGAGCGGAAGAAGTCTGTAAACAGTGGACTCAGTGAGCATGGAAGTAATTGAAAAAGCAAATACTCTAAAAGGTCAAGGGAAAAATGAAGCCCCTTGTTTGAAGACTCCTGAGAATTAGCTTTTAAGGGAAGAAATGAAAGGAATCAAAAATTTGGATGGCAAAAAAGACAAAACAAACACCTCCCGGCCCCCGTGTTTTATAAAGTGGTCACAGTAGAATCTGAAACAGCAATAAAGGAGAAAAGGAGTGTGGGAGAGACAGAGGCGCCCTTAGCAAGCCCTGGATTTCTTCTGAGGAGTAAAATACCGACTACCCTCGTTGGAATAGCAGGCAAAGTTAACAGCCTACTGGCATTTATGCTGTAAAACTCTTACTTTCTAAACAGTGGTGTGCAAATTGTTGGTGGCTAAATCTCTATTGTAAGTAGGGATTTAAGGGTCAAATATTTCCTGAATCCTGACTCTTTGTTAGAGAGTAAAGACATTGGCATATGCCCTCAAAGAAGAAAGACAGGGAAAACACCCAGAGGAAGTAAACCTTTATGAGCTTTTCAACCTTGTCTCTTTTAATCTTAGAATATGTGTAAAAGAACATTCTTAACCCCATTTTATAGATGAAGAAACTAAGATTCAAAGAAGTTATATATCTTCCCTAAGTCTGTGTATCATAGTGAATGGTGACTACAGAAATCCTTGCTCCTCCTAAAACTGCACCCTGTCTCATTTAGAGTTCAGATGAGAAACAGAGCCATCAGTGCATGGGAATTCAGAAGATCCTTGGAGGACTGAAGGGCTGGGAAGGCTTTATAAAGGAGATGGAATTTTCTTTGAAAAGGGTCCTAGTTAGCTAAGAGGAAGACTTTGAATATGAAAAACTTTATTATATAGAACTGGACAAACTAGTCCATTAAAGTATTCTAAATATAAATGTTAGGTATTTTGAGAATTATAAGTTGCATGATATAGCCATTAGGTAATTTTGGACAATCAAGAACCGTATAAATACGTGACTCCCACCTATTCATTCACTCAAGGCCAGAAGACATTTTAAAATTAAAAACTAGTCTCCAATTCTAAAATGTTATAAGTAATTTAGACTTTACATTAAATTATCCTAGAAAAGCTAGAACTCAAAAAGAAATTTTTTCGTCTGGTTCCTGTGTCCAAAATTAAGGCAGTATCTAACTTAGCAAATAAACATCTGTGAAAATTGCAGTGCAGCCTCTATTAATGTGTGTTAAACCATATTGTGTGTTCTTTTGAGATATGTGAGATTAGTGAATTATCTAAGCCTAGGTGGAAACTGGCCTGTTCAAAATGAAAGTAGAATTCATAACTTAACTAAAAGCATCCCCCCAACGCAGCTAGTCTTAATCCTTCATTTTGCAAGTAGACACTTCCTAGTGTTTAAAGGTGGGCCATCTTTAATATTTAACATTTGACTGCGTCCCTACAATTTGAGCACTAGCACAGGTTTTGTTTGATGTCTATTTCTTTTGCTAATATTCTTCTTTGTTGTTGTTCCAGTCTGTGCTCTCCGTGGCATGTTTGGTTGACTGGCCCAGATCTGGCATTCTTCTGAGTTTGTGCCAACAAAAATGTCAAGTGCATTTGCCTTTTAATTACATGCAGTGCCTAGATTTTAATATTTTATGTTTTTCCCTGAAGAAGAGATTTTTCTGATCCTGTAGTTTGTGGGAGGAAAAAAATATCACTGACATTATCAGGAAGCTTTTCCCCCTGACATCTCTGGATATCCACACTTATAATTTTAGACACATTTCACTTGACCGGTCAGGGTTAGCTATTCTCCAGCCTGCCTTACTGTAAACACAGTGTCTGGGTACATGATTTGCTATCATCTGTTTTAACCTATTTTTCTTGTCTTGCAGCAATCTTCAGCTTAACTAGCTTCACTCTGACTAGGCCGTTCCTCCTTGGATGTCCCTATGTAATCATTAGTCTGTGGAGTATGTAGTTTCGTATCATTCATGCTCCTTTTCTAACCTTTGGCATAAACGTGGACCAGCTCTCTGTACTCCCCAGGAGTGCAGTATTATATTATTTAAACTTTGTTTTTTACTTCCTGAATTAATTGTTAATATCACTCTAGTGTTATTCTCTAATCTTTATTATTTGAGGTAGACAAAAAAAGCCACAATCATATTTGTCAACTACACAGTTCCATAATCTCTGCCTACTACATAGAAAAATCTTTTAAAGCCCTTTTGCCATTGCTATGGTACATCCTTCCTCATCTCCTTAAACACTCACACCATCCATCCTCATGTCTTCTCCAGAAAGATATTCTCTCCCCTCCAAATCTAACATGGTCACCAAGGCACCCTATTTCATCTTCCTACTTTAATTCTCTGGACAGAACTCCTTTTTGGTGGAGGGTGCCTCATTTACTTTACAACACAGGGATGTCAACTGCACAAGAGCAAAAATATTCTCTGCCTTGTTTCATGATCACTCTTCAGAGCTTAGAAATGTACCAGATACATGTCAGGGACAACAAGTAATGTGTTTATTTAATAATGAAGACGAAAACAAAGAAAGAAATGCCTTCTCTATGTGTTTAAGAGAAGGCATTGAATGTATAAGGGCTGCCTGGAAAGTACCCAGCTATGTGTGTCTCTATCTTTCATTTTACATGGCTGCTAAATTTTTAGACAGCCCAGTATGTTTTTCTTTATTTTTAAGATTACTATTATGTCTTCCTCTAAGATCCCTTCCAGATTCTATCCACTCATCTATCCATCTAAGTCTCCTTTTTTCCTGGGAAGGATTTGATATGACTATTAGTGTTTCTATTTCTCCAACTTATCCTTTCATTTTGTTAGGTCGTAGTTGAGATTGAAGTTTCCATTGTATCCCTCACTCTTTTTTTTAAATTTTTTAAATTTTTTATCTATTTTTTGTTATATTTAATTATTTTTTATTTTTATTAAGTCATCCTCACTCTTTAGCTATTATTTTTAAGGAGACAGTGGTAAAAACTTCTCCTAATACAAGTGGCTAATCACATTTCTCCCAAGTGAAAGTGCTAAAAGGGAGTTACAAAGCATGGGCTGTATTTTTGTGGGTGTGTTTGTGTTTTCATACCTTAAATTTATTATTTTTAATATTTTTTTATATCAGAGTATTACAGTAATATGTACAAATGTAAATTTTCTCTTTTTAAGTCAAAACTATAATACGTCCTTCACCTCAGATGTGTGTGTTGTACCAATTAGGTGTGAGTTCGCTCACCCCTCCTTCCCTCTCCCACTTACCTGATTCCCGTGGAGTTTTACTTCCGTATGTGCATGGAAGTGTAGACCAACTACTTCCAGTTTAGTATTGAGTACTTGTAGTGTTTGTTTTTCCATTCTTACAAAACTCCACTTAGAGTGGTCCATCTACGTTGTTACAGAAGATACTAGCTCACTACACTTGATGGCTGAGTAGTAAGTACTCCACAGTATAGATATACCACATTTTATTAATCCACTCATATATTGATGGGCACTTAGGTTGTTTCTACATCTTTGCTATTAGGAACCATGCTGCTATAAATATTCAAGCACAAGTGTCTTTCTTATGATAAAATGACTTTTTTTCCCTTTGGGTAAATACCTAGTACTAGGATGGCTGGATCAAATGGTAGGGCAACTTTTCATTCTTTGAGGTACCCTTATACGCCTTTCCATAGAGGTCATACTAGTTTGCAGTCCTACCAGCAGTGCCAAAGTGTTCCCTTCTCTCCACATTTGTTGTTTGGGAACTTTCTGTTAAGAGCTATTCTCCCTGGATTTAGATGTATTTTTGATTGTGTCAAAAACTAATACTGCATTCATGAAAATCCACTTAACCTCTCACTAGTTGTTTTCTTTATCTGAAAATCAGAGTAGACTTTTATGTTGAATAATTGTATGAAATGTTTTAGGATGTCAACAAACCAGACATAATTCCATCCTCCTGTGCAGGAGCCCTGTGTTTGCCTCCCGTGTTGTACTTGTTACAGCCTCTGATAAGTATCTCTGCTCCCAGTTTGTACACTCTCCACAAGAAGAGCACGCGTTCAGCTTGCCGATTCCTTAGCCCAGTGTAGTGTTTTCTACCTGTCAGGACATTCAGCAAATATGTGCCCAGTGGTGAGCAGTAACAAATTAATGTCTGTGTTTTTAAAAATTGGACTTCTCTCCATCTAATGCTGCTAGTTTGAAGTTTTGATAAATTTGGTATAGAAAACTATATTTAGAAAGGTAATTATACTTGAATTCAATTATACCACATATATTTCCTATCATATACTGAGGCTTTTTACATACAGGTATTGTCTTGAACACTTTGCATATTTGATGCACTTAATCTTTCCATCAACTTAGAAGGTAGGTATTTTATTATCACCATTTTGCTAATAACAAAACTGAGGAACAGTGACTAAATAACTTATCGCGAGTCACCTACCTAGTAAGTGGTAAAACTGGAATCAAACTCAGATAAACAGCTTTGTTCTATCAAAAATAATTTAATGCCAGGCGTGGTGGCTCAAGCCTGTAATCCTAGTACTCTGGGAGCCCGAGGCAGGTGGATCACTTCAGCTCAAGAGTCCTAGACCAGCCTGAGCAAGAGTAAGAGCCTTTCTCTAAAACTAGCCAGGCATTGTGGCACATGCCTGCAGTCCCAGCTACTCAGGAGGCTAAGGCAAGAGGATCGCTTGAGCCCAGGAGTTTGAGGTTGCTGTGAGGTATGATGCCATGGAGCTCTCTGTCTCAATAATAATAATAATAATAATAATAATAATTTAATGCCACCTGGTTAGAGGGATCTCTATCAGTGTTTTCCAGATATACTGAAATTCTTTCCCAATTTATACCACATATAAGTGAGTTTTTTTCTTAAAGAATGGTCATAAATTTTATAAATTAGTTAACTCTTGTATTATCAAACAAATCAATGTATTTGTTTCAAAAATGTTAAAATTTTTTTTGCATTTGGTAATAATTTTTTAAATTTCAGAATATTAGGAGGTACGTGTTTTGTTTACATGCTTTGTTTGTGTACAGAATGAATCAAAGTTATATATGTAAGAGGCTAGTTACCCAGAGAGTGTGCACCGTACCCAATAGCTATGAATTTTTCTCTCATGTAAGTAAAACACCATGATAACTTATAGTTTTCATTCTTGCTCATTCATTAGACAAATACTATATTCAACTTTTATAATGTATCAGTCACTAAGTCATAGGACATAAAAATATGAATGAGATTATATTTCTGTCCTTAGTTGGATCTTAATCTAGTGTATGTTATGGACTCACTTAAAAATATAGCACAATTTTATATGTGAGGTACAGGAAAACAATTAATTAATGTTTAGAGATGCAAGGATAGTTACGGGTAAGGTTTCAGGAAAAATAAAGAACACAAAATCCCATGATCTGGCTTATAGTTCTGGAAACCTCGAGGATCAAATGCTTGGAGGACCTCTGTAGAACTATTCTACCCTGAATAAGACACATCTAGATACTTTACTGGACCCAGAATTATGGGTCAGAGAGACAGAGGTGAGTGAAGCCCAAAACACTGAGCAATAGCAAAGGAGATGGTGGTTTCTAACGGGGATGCCAAAGTTGCATTAGCCTTGAGAAACTGGTCTTCTGCTGGTAATAAGGTTGTTGCCTAGCCTGAGCCTCCCCTGTAGAGCTGGCAGAGGTGGTCTGAGGTCTGGGGTGCCTCACTACTTGTGAAAGAGATGCATCTCTTTTAGCTGAAAGCATAATCAATTTAGGCCTGCAGGGTTCCCACAGACTAACAGAAAGCAATCAACTCACAATCAAAGGTCACCAAGCATTCTTGATAGTACTCTCACAGACAGAGTTAGCAAAACAGCAGCTCTAAATCCTCAGAGGACTGCAGGTATCAGAATAGTCAAATACAAAATATAAAATAGCTGAATATAAAATAGTTAAAATACAAATCATGAAGTTTAACAAGATGCTATCAGGAGTCACTAAACAAAGAATCATTTACCGATAATCAGTTATTCCGTATTGATATTGTATTGTGTTAAATGCTGTGGTTCTGCCATTTGTTGGAATATGTGATGGGCATATTCCCCTGCCTGCTTTCCTTCTTCTTAAGCATCTTCGCTTTTCTTTGTATTTTGCTCTGGGTAACTTCTTCCCATCTAACACCTTGCTGGTCATGTATTTCTTCAATTGTATAAAATCTGCTATAAGTCCATCCAAAGAGTTATTTTAAAATTTAAACAATTGTGCTTTCCCTTCCTACAAGAGTTCCATTTGGTTCTTGGTGATAGTTCTCACTCCAGAAAGTGACGCGGGCAGCTATATAGTTTTGATATAAATTATATCCTATATCATTACAGATCTATAATATATCATGTTTCAGAGCTATTGTAGATCATTGGATCAATTCAAAAATTGTACAGAAATAACTGGATATTTATGTGGGGGGAGTAACTGGAACAACTTCCTACTGTCCATCACACTCAGAAAGCAACTCTAGATCAATCTAGGAGTAAGTATGAAATGGATAGTTTTAAAACTTTTAAAACAATTATAAAGTTCAGACTGGGGGGGGAAAAAACTTCTTAAACACTACGCTCAAACCACAAAAACTCTTGATAGATTTGACCTCACTAACATTCAAAACTGTTATTCATACCATAAAGAACAGCCACTGATGGAGTTTCAGACACATTATCCCAAAATGTGTCACCTTGGCATGTTGACTATTTTAAGCTGAAAAAATGTGAGACAACAACAGTAACAGGGAGTTCTTTTGGACCTTCCCCTGAAGCAGATGATAAAGACCCTCACGTGTAGCATGTGCTCTTTATACCTTGGGAAAAGGAACACCCTTATCTCCGAAGATAAAGGGCCTCCTAGAGGAACCAGCTGAGCAGATCTTGTTTGCTACCTCTGATTTATCACACTTGATTCACAACTTTTGCCCTATCATATTTCCCTATGATTATTCACCCTTCTTCAGACCTGCTATACAAAAATTCAAGTTTAATGTTTCTATAGGTCTTTATTTCCTTATGAAGTCTTCCCTGAAAATTAATATAAATTCTCAAAAATTTTATATGAAATAAATTTGTATACTTTTCTTTTGTTAGTCTGTCTTTTGTTACAGGGGCCCAAGCCATCAGTGTAGGAGGTTAAAAGGAACAGATGTTTTCTCTTCCCATACCATCCTCTAGGAGAAGATAATCTGTTTTCACAGAATAAAAAGATAAAAACTAAACAGAAAAAAAAATGTGTCAAAATTTTACACTGAGCATTTCAGAGAAGAAATAGGTATGAATATTTCAAGTATCGCAGGAAATCATTTTTTTAGGAATCAAATGCACATTACATATTTTCTACCACCAAACTGACAAAAATTAAGAAGGAAGATAATACAAAGTGTTAAGATAGAATTAGAGTTGGCATACACTGCTGGTGGGTATGTACATTGTAACAGTTTGGCATTATCTTGTAAAATCAATTTTTATAATGTTTGTTTCAGTCAAAAATGAGCCTTATGTAATCCATGGGCTAAGTTTGTCAGGCCCTGAACTAGAGTAAGGAGTATTTGAGTATTGGGGGAATGGTGGACGGTTTTAAGTGATTAAGATGTGTAACATGATTATCTAAAGGAATTGTCAAAAGATGAGGTTGAAAAGGTTAATCGGAGCCTGATTTTGAAGGGCCTTGTATGTCACAGCTTTTGCCTTTTTCTCTTGAATGTAAAGCAGTTAAAGTTACATTTAATGACATATGCCTTTGAGAAAACTCATCCTTATAGTAACATATTTACAGTAAATCTCAGGAGGCCAACATGGGAAGGAGGGCTAGTGACAAAACAAGGTTAGGTCCTCAATGAGGTAGCACTTGGAGAGGAGAATTCAGGGTAGATTTCAGGAATAACTTAACAGGCTGAACTGTGTTTAAGAAGTAAGACTATTTTACCCAATTGAATGAATTTAACTGAATGAGAAACTTGATGAAAAATTCATATGTATAATAAAATATTTGCTCTTCCTTAAGTTACTATGAAGCAGGCATGGTGGCTCACACCTGTAATCATAGACTTTGGGAGACCAGGTGTTCAAGACCACGTTGGGCAAAATACTGAGACCTTATCTCCACCAAAAAAAAAAAAAAAAAAAAAAAATTAAATAATTAAAATGATATTGTGGTGGCTAGTCCCAACTACTCAGCTGCTCAGGAGTTTGAGGTTGCAGTAAGCTATGAGGTTGCATTGCATGATAGATTGTGCAACAGAGCGAGACCCTATCTCAAAAAAACCCAACAAGGCTCGTAGCCCATAACTCAGTGGGTAGGTATACCAGCAACATGCAGGGGGGCTGGTGGGTTTGAACTGGCCAGGGCCTGTTAAAAACAGCAATGACAGAAATAACAAAAAATTAGCTGGGCATTGTGGCAGACGCTTGTAGTCCCAGCTACTGAGAGGCTGAGGCAAGAGAATAGCTTAAGTCCAAGAGTTTGAAGTTGCTGTGAGTCGTGACACTACAACACTCCACCAAGGGCAACATAATGAGACTGTCAGAAAAAAAAAAAACCAAACCCAGCAAAACAAACTAACAAACAAAAAGACCCCACCGGTACCTCCGAAGCACAGTAATATTTTACACTTTTTTACCTTTAAATACACCCCTGCTTTTTAAAATACTGCTTTTTTAAAAGTGTTTTTGTTATTTCTTCAGAATTTTATGTAACATTTTGAACTGTGATATTTTAAAACCAAAACAAATTTAGAGAACCTGAGTAGAAGGAGATGCCATAAACTGTGAAATTAATTTTACATATTTGTAATATTAGTCTGTACTTTTATTTCATAGTTAATTTAAAGGCTCCTCAGACTTCTTCACTACTATTTTCCACCTCAGAAATTTTCCAGGAGCTGGCTCGGCGCCTGTGGCTCAACGGGCTAAGGCACCAGCCATGTACACCTGAGCTGGCGGGTTCGAATCCAGCCCGGGCCCGCCAAACAACAATAGAGGCTGCAACCAAAAAATGGCTGGGCATTGTGGCAGGCACCTGTAGTCCCAGCTACTTGGGAGGTGGGGGCAGGAGACTCACTTGAGCCCAGGAATTGGAGGTTGCTGTGAGCTGTGATGCCACAGCACTCTATCCAGGGTGACAGCTTGAGGCTCTGTCTCAAAAAAAAAAAGAAAGAAAGAAATTTTCCAGGAGCAGCCATATCTTTATTAAATAAGAGTAAATTATTTTCCAGCTACTGTTAAACCGTGTAGCATAATAGCTGCTTTTTCAGTTGTTACCAATTTAAAAAAAAAAAAAAACCCCTCTGATAGATCCTGTTTTTAATAGTCAGAAATTTAATACTGGACGAGTTTCATAAGATCTTATGAGATGATGAAGCAAAGTGACTTCAAAGGATCATCGAGTTAAATAATACATAGTTCAAGATATCCTGAGGCTCCCACATCCACTGTGGCAGACTATTAATTAATCACACGTGCTTTACAAAACCCATCATTATGTATTTATATAATACTCTGCTAAGATTTGTCAAAAGCTATTTTTCAGTAATGTCAGTTCCTCTGTTCATAGGTTTTCATTTTTGTAGGATGGATTTAAAAAACCAACATCTACCAGGCAGCAGCATCTATTGCTACTTCTCCTATTATAAGTGTTTCGGTTCATAACATCCGTTCAGGTCATTATGTCACTTGATATTTCTAAGAGATACATAATATAGATGATGTTGTTATTTTTATTTTATAGATAAATGTATTAAATCTAAGAGACACTAACTCGCTCATTGTTACATAATCAGTAAGGAAAGGAACTGAAGATCAAAGCAGGGCCTTGCCCCTCAAATCTTTTGTGCTTTCCATGACACAGAAATTTTCCTGTACTTTGCTTTGGTGATAGGTGGTGCTGGCAGACAGAATAACTAGGCCTCTGAAGGAATGGCTAGCACAGGGGCATGAAATTTTCAGAGAAAACTCAGAAGTTCATGCACCGAGTCCTTCTTACACTAATGCCCCAAACAATAAGATATACCTAAACAAATATATCTTTATGTTTTTTAAGAAGAGAGTGAATTTCCTTTATGCCAATACAACCTGCCTTAGGCAAGTTTAATGTCATGCTTTCATTTATTTACTAATTACTTTTTTCGGAATGTTGATCCTTGCCAGATCCTACTAGAAATGCATTAGTAAGCAAAATAAACAGGATTTGTGCTTTTATGGACCTTACCCTAACTGAAGTGGGAGCTCTCGAACAAGTTGTGCAGAGAGCTGTGCCATTACTGAAAGGGGATATTCTTGAAGAAGAACTGGTGTGAAATAAGATTGTGAGCTCAGGTTTGGAGCGGTGTGTTTGAGGTGACTGTCAGGTATTGGAGTGAAGAAATCATAATCACATGACTGCGGGGGGCCAGAGTTCAGGCTGGAGCTTCCTGTCAGAAATGTATTGTGATTCCAGAGTGGTCAGTTATCCGCATGGTGCCCGGAGTAATGTAAAGGTAAAAAGTCAAAGGGGCCTATTTTTAAAGGATTAACAAACAAGGAGGGGCTCACAAAGGAGATCTGGAAAAGAAAGGCCAGAGTCATAAGAAAAGTAGGAGATGCCCGAGAGATGGAAGCCCTGCAAAGAGCGTTGCCAGAGGCAGTGATGGACAGAAATGTCACGTGCTATTAAGAGGTCATAAAACTCTAGATGAGAAAAATGCACATCGAATGCAGTGTCATTAGGACATTGGTGATGGTGGTTTATTGGGTTGGGAGACATAAGCCTGCTTGTGGATTTTTTTTTTTTTTGGTAGAGACAGGGTTTCGCTATATTACCTATGCTGGTCTCACACTCCTAGGCTCACGCGATCCTCTCCCCTTGGCCTCCCATGGTACTGGGATTACAGGCATGAGCCACCAGGCCCACCTGCTTGTGCAGTTTGAAGAAACGATTATGACTTGAGTGTGAACAGCTTTTCAAATCTATAAGTGAGAAAGGAAGAAAGCGCAAGTGAATTTGAGTGATGATGATGTCTCTGAAAATGCTATAATGTCCCCTGAGCTGTTGTATTTAGAGGCTTCCATCTTTAATGTCCATTGTGCCAGTAGGGGGTGATTCTGTATAATCTCTGCTACAAAAATAACTTTAATTTTTAAGTAAATTTCTATGACTGTAAAATTATTTCATTTTTAAGTAGTGGGAGCAAGAACACAATTTGTAAAGTTAATTTAGCTATTGTTGCCCCCCCCAAAAATACATCTTATAAATTTGCTCAATAAAAGAATGAAATTCTGGCTCTGTTTTTTTCTCACCGTACACAGAATTATAGTACTCTTGGCTTTAGACACTGGGGATGTTTTGAATGTTCTTTGGAAGACAAAAAAGGTAAAGATTTATAGCAAAGGAAAGCATTTTTGAAATGGTGTTACACACTATCTTGTGTATATGCATAAATTATAAACAGAACTCACGGGTGCTGTGACTATAATAACTTTGTGCTCTCTTTGAAGAAAATGGGAAATGCTCAGTTAAGGGCTACTGCTTGTATTTCCATTAATGAATTTGTAAGCTTGAATGATTTTAAATAGGATATTTGTGTTCCTTGGTTCTCGGAGGCCAATAACTTAGAAAAATACATGTGATTAAAGCATTCAAAATAATAAATTTATACAGACATATTTAATTTTTAAAAAGTACCTTTAGTAGTAATACTACTACCACTACTAATAATAAATGTCACAGCTGAAGCCTTTGAGGAAGATTCACAATCAAGGGGGAATGACCACCAAATCATATGTATTCAGAAAATTTGATTAGCCTTCTGGACTCAAGTTTAAAAATTACATTGAAGATTAATGAACAACTTTTTGCATAATTGTAATCATGACAGACAAGCACCCTTACCCAACTCAAATAAATAAGTTGGAATGGGCTGATAAATGTGAACTGAAGTCTCGACTTTAATAAAGACATGTGGACTTGAACTTGAAAGCCGGAGAGTCCGAACTTTTAGCTTATCTGGACCACATTGGAAGAAGAGTCATCTTGGCCACAGGTTAAATACACAAATACTGACAAAAGCTGATAAGGGGAAGAAAGTTCTAGGCGTAATTTTTTTGATATCCACAAACAGAGAAAAGTAAAAAAATCTTTGCACAATAATCCTAATTATGCACTAACCTATTCAGAGAGTCTTAAAATTGTTGAGCGGGTTCCAAGTTTGCGATCACTGCTACACAAAATGTACTTAAGTAATAAAACATTTCTAGGGAGTTGATATTTTTTATTATAAAAGTAAAAGTAACAGAGGCAACATAAAACTAGTGGGATATTTGACATCGTATTTGAGAAACTACTGTATCAGTATCGGTTCCCTGGAAGTAGCTGCAAGTCTCAGTGAGTTTTCAAGGGACTCATCAGACATTTTGGTTCTAATTTTACTCTTCTTGCACTTCATTCTTGAAAGGAGTTGGTCACAAATGTAGGTGCTGCCAAAAAGTAATTGCACAAATAAGGTGTGATGGTGCAGCAAGCGGTATTTGTCTCTGGGTCAGGATTGGGCCTGTAGAAGTCCTGTAAAGAGACCTGATCAAATTTTTAAGTTGAATGTCAGATTACAACTGTGTGCATTCCATTTGAAAATCATCAGGTAACAAATTTGTGTTGACTGAAAATGGAGTCTCAACTATTATTTTCCCAGAAATCTTGAAAATCTGTTGGCAAATTCTGATATCAAATCCAAAAGTAAGACTGTACATTTTCCACTCTTCACAGGAGTCAGTTTAGCCAATGTGTTGAAATACATAAAATTGATTACCTTAATTTAAGCTTGCCATTATTTCAGTTTAATTTGGACTCCTGTTATGACTTGAAATGTTGTATTGGTAAGTTGGTTTGTACCTTAAAGTCACATGTTTAACTCATTTAATTGAGCTGTTAAATCCATTAAAATTACTAAATTTGTAAGCCAGTTTTCACTGTCAAGTTCTGGCACAAATTTGATTTTTGACACCATAAATGACTTGATAACATGTCAAAAATCATAAAATCTTTTTCACATCAGGCCATTAGCTATGTTACTTCCAAAAAGTAAATGTCAGCATCAAACTTTCAAGGAATTGGCAATGATTGAATCTCTTGGCCCTTGTGAAATGTACCATCTTGATGACGATTTGCATGACATTATTCATTGTCAAGCTATTGTGCGTACATTTTCTTGATGTACTATGCAGTGATACTTCATCAAATGTGAATTTTGGGTAGCAATTTCATTGGCTTCTATTAATTTTACAAGTCCCTCTCTTTTACCTACCATGGCGGGGCACCATTAGTAACTTTATCAGACATGTTGACAATGGACAAATAAACTTGCTTTGTAATTTTTTTTTTTTACTGCTTCATATGACTCTCTTAATTGTGTTTTTTAATGTCAGTAAAGAAGCCATTTCTTCAATGACATTGTATTTGTCACCAGTACCTCTAATAAAAATGGCAGGCAGATTGAGCCATATTTGTAGCTTCAATGTTGTCATTCATCACCAAAGCATAAAATTTAAAATTAGCAACTTTCTTCTCCAAACTACTTTTGATTTTCCAGTTTCTTCTATTAGTCTGACTATTGTCTGGTGAGACAAACTGATTTTAGAAATTCCTCCCCCTTCCTTTTTAAGGGCAAATTATATGTGCCACGCTTTCCATACATTGCTTAATAAATTCACTATCAGTTAATGGTTTTAATTTTTTTTTTTTTTTTTTTTTTTGCTGTTAAACATGCTACCACATAACTAGCTTTCACAATGGAATCCATCCGAGTTGTTACTTTTTTTAAAAACTGCTAATAGACTTGTTTTTGGTTCCACTGTTTTGTCCTTAGGTCACAGTCCTTCCCTGGCATTGAATGTGGTAACATGATTTTGCATAAAAAGCCTTTTCAAATTATGGTCTTTCAAAACTTGCCCAAATTTCCTACAAATTAAGCAGAAGGTCTTACAATGTACTTTGAGAAAAAGGAGTCATCTGTCCACTTTTCATTGAACAATCTTCCTTCATCTGTAATTTTTCTTTAGGGGAGTTTTGTTTTCTGAGCGATGGGTTGAACACCCCTGTTTGGAAGTAATTTCACTGATTTGCATAATAGATTATGAAAGTTTCAACGCTCTTGCACTCTGAATCTACCCACCAGTTCATCAGAGTCTTTGTTCAAAAATGTATTTTTAGATTTTCTTTTTAATTCTGGAAATATGTTTAAAGAATTCATTAGTAAATCCATATTATTTATGAGACCTTAAAAATTTCATCCTCTGACTTCGAAATTGTTTATGAATCACCTTTATTTCAGTTTTGTCATTTAGTTACGAAGCCCAGGTGGTGTTAATGCTGCTGTTCATACCTTAGGTGAATTTGTACCTATCCTTCTTGTGGGGTTTACCAGTTCTGGAGATTTTTACTCTTTTAGAGTGTGTAAGAACAAATATACTACTTATGGCATAATGTATTTAGAAAATTATTACGTAAGAGCATATCTTTTATGGAATTAAAATGCTGTGTTAAAAATACTGACCTCATTAAATAAGAACTTATTAGAGAATTTTCAGAAAGATTTAATTCTGTAAGTCGGATATGTCCGAAAATTATCACAGGATTATTATCTTTACTTTCTGAAAGCCGAGTGCAATGTAGAATCTGAAGAGAATAGATTTTAATTAATGAATCATGATGATTTGTTGCATAAAGTTTTTCCTAAAGATTTCTACTTCAAACATTTTGTTTCTCTTCTCTGTTTGAAACAGTATCTGTGTCAAACCAATCTAATTTGAGAATTACTATGACTATGTTCTTTTTGGATTTTATATTGAAGTTTGGAATATACTCCACCTGTTTCCAGTATTTATAACGGTGTATAGGCATAGATAGATTTATACATATACATAGATGGAAATACAGGAATATATTTCTTAAGTTGCTTCTGGAAAGGAAGAGCTCTCTAACATATTTACTACATGTTTTCATAAGTTGAACCATAAAGTAGTTTGAAAGCTAAACACTACCTCTATTCATAATTATGAGGTTGGAAGTTCCTTGCAACCTGGATATATGGAAGTGTCAAGTCAGAAAGGAAAACTCCTTTTGCTTATCAGAAGAAAAAAAAACAAGCTAAAGACTTGCTTTTTCTGCTTCAGAGTAAAGGTTTCCAAAACTAGTCCATGGGGAAGTTTTATCCTGTGCAATTGCAGTAAGATAAATTTAGACAGAGTGAATTGTTTTACAAAGTTAACTGTGTTGTAACACTTTTTTTCAAGTTGTTATCTTTCCCACTGAGTGAGCTTTAAGTTGCCATTTTTTGAAATGATAGTAGTATTGGATATATTTGTTCTTTCAGATTTCTTACTTGGAAAAAAATAAAATTTAGCAATCTTATCAGTCCCCTTTTGCCTGGTGGGAAAACTAGAGCCGATTCTTAGATGTACATAAATGTGGTTGAGGGGAAAAGGTGGCTGAGAAGAGAAGCCAAAGAGGAAAAAGGATTGGAAGGTAGAAAAATGGATAATTTTTAAAATCCATTTGAAAAATGGATAATTAACAATTTAATGGATAATTAAATTGTCCATTCAAAAGATACAAGGTTAGAGTTAAAGATTTGTTTATGTCTCTGTTCATTTGACCATCTTTTGACCCCATATATAAGGCCCTGTTTGGGGTTGTTTAGGGCAGTTTCCCAAATGTGCCTAATCTGAAGAATAACTGCAGATTCTGAACAGGAGTGGCTGTGTATCTGGAAACATTGAGAAATGATGTGTTAAAAGACAGATGTATTAGATTTTTTTCTCTATCCTTGAGCAATTTATAATCCATTTTTATCTTTCTAAATCTCAGGGTTTGTTTTTTTTTACCATGCTAGTTTTGAAGGTAAACTAGGTAAAAGGAACATGCCTTCAGAGAGTAACTGGGTCTTGTTTTTTCAATTAAAATTTATAATTTTAATTGTGTACATGGGGGTGGGTGTAGTTTTGAGAAAGAAATGAAATGAGGACAGATAGAGAATTTTATAAAACTGATCGTCTTCTCAAAGTTCTGCTTCTTAAGGTTTATTATCCGGGTTTTTACGTGGTAAGAGCATAAGAAATATTCCTTGCTCTGTTTCTCTTTGCTTATTCTTTTCTTCTGCCAAACCAGCTATTCCTCCAAAATCTTGCATGTTAAATCATAAACTCATGTCTCTCACAGTGAAACTATGCATTTATTTAACCTAACCCATTTTGTTTCCTGACAAATGTTCGTGACACTGTCTTACTAAAGCACCAAGCAGAGCACCTTGTGTTTGAGTCAAGAAGTGTTTACTGATAAACACATGAATCTCTGAATCTGATGCCCTATTTCCACTGTACTATTTGCTAAAATCTTGTGTTCCGACTTTTAAGGGCATTTAGAGAAAAACTGTTGGTAGTTCCTGTTGATATTTATTTCTGCATTTTTGTTTATTTTTTCCTGCTAACAAAACCTCTACTCAGAAAGCTCGTTTCTGGTAGGGCGCAGTGCCTCATGCCTGGGAGCCAAGACAAGTGGATTACCTGTGCTCAGGAGTTCAAGACCAGCCTAAGCTAGAGTGAGACCCTGGTCTTTAAAAAAAAAATAGGCAGACATTGTGGTGGTCTCCTGTAGTTCCAGCTACTTGGGAAGCATCTTGAGTCCAAGAGTTTGACGTTACTGTGAGCTGTGACGTAACTGCACTCTAGTGAGGGTGAGAAAGTGAGACTCCATCTCAAAAAACAAAGACGCTTGTTCCTTAACTTGACCCTATATGTTGAGCTGTGCTTTAGCGTGCTTCTTTATTTATATTTTCAGGTTATTTTTATTCAAATACGATAAAAGAAGTTGACCTTTGGTAGTAATTTTCGCCCAGGAATAATTATTTTTCTGTAATAAGTAGCTACTTTCAGTAACTTATTTTTTTGATTCGTTTAGCAGCAGCAACAGAGGAACCGGAGGTGATCCCAGATCCTGCCAAGCAGACAGACAGAGTGGTGAAAATAGCAGGCATCAGTGCCGGGATCCTGGTGTTCATTCTCCTGCTCCTGGTGGTCGTGTTAGTTGTGAAAAAGAGGTAAGACCCGACGTTGTGTCACTAGTTTAAATATTTTTCCTCCAGGTCTTTTAAATTAGGACAAAACAATAAGAAGAATTTAATTCTAACAATGTTGACAACATCTGAATCTATCGCACGTTTTTTTTTTTTTTTTAATTTTCATTTGGTTATTTGCAGTTTAAGTTTAGATACAACGTTTCCAAAGTTAATCGTGAAATTAATGTAAAGAATTTAAATTTCCAAATGCAACATACTTGAAATATTCATTTATATTTGAAGTGTTATCATTAAGAATGGCAAAATATGAATTTATTTTGATACTTGATACTATGAAGTATTTTGTTCTCTTACTCTGTATTTTTTTAAATCCTGGCTACAAATAAGGTATGAGAAGAATATAAACATGATTTAGTAAAATTGGGTATTAAATATTCACAGCCTTAAAATTTTAGCCTTTGAAAATGGAGAGTAAATTTTTTTAATTGAACATTAATCTTTTATATGATATCAACCAACATCGCCATCTTCTGGAATTATATGACCATACTAAGACCTGCTAGAATTTAAACTGAATTCTGTTTTGGAGAATAAAGTATATTCCTGCTGAAAAACATTTCAAATATAACAGCTTTTATAATATGAGCTTTCATCCATTCTGTAAAATGTCATAATCTATAAAGCATTGTCTGACTATAGCTAATAGAACACTCTAATCTTTTCAATCATGTATTTCGGGTAGTGCTTCAATTTGGAAGGACTTTTTTCAAACAATC
Organism: Arctocebus calabarensis; assembly: GCA_963573935.1. NCBI lineage: Eukaryota > Metazoa > Chordata > Mammalia > Primates > Lorisidae > Arctocebus > Arctocebus calabarensis. The sequence goes on from CAUYON010052770.1 coordinate 79,581, forward strand.
TTTACATGCAGAATACATTTCTAAAATAGTTTGTTGTATAGAAATGTAATTTATGAATTCTATTGCATAATACAATAAATAATGCTGCTTATATTACATTAAATCATATAAGATACTATTATAATCATTTTATACTTGAAATAAAGCATTAACATTATAGATAAGACTCATACTACATGTTTTAATGATTCCATCAGAGTTTATTTTAATATATTGCCTCTTTACAATTATCCCCTTGGAGATATATATGTTGGAGAAGACACATCTGCATTAGAAGCATTAGGTATGCATTATAGTGTTTTGTGTCAAATTAGCTACATACGTGCTTTCCCCAAATAGTGCTTTCTCCTGCTGTTGTCTCCCTCTGTGATTGGAAAATACATCATATGTAAGGCAAAAAGATCTACGCATTTTAGTAATAAAAACTTGCCAATTAAAAATCCATCAAGTATAATCTTCAGATCTTGTGTCTCTGTGTAGTTTAAATTTGTATTTGGAGAGGTAAGAAAACAATTTAGAAAGTAGAGCTCCCTAAATGTTGCTTCACGTTAAAATTATTCCAGTCACTTCAAAAACTGGATATGAGCATGAAGTGGCTTCTGATTATGTCCTCGCTCAGTTACAGTTGGGTTAAATCTATCAGTTTTATTTGGCATTTATTTGAATACACTTCTTTTGCTATCCCTCCTTATCTATGGCTTTCTGTTTTAGGAATATTGAAAAAATAAATTGAAAAGTAAATTTCCTAAAGCATGCAAAAACCATCACTAAGCAAGACTTTTGAGAGGTCAAATGCTCTGACAGCACTCTGAAATCACATAATGTAACAAATTCTTTTTCTGGGTCATATTTTAAAGGACTAGATGGATGAGCCTCTATTAAAATATTTAATATTTGAATTTTCATAATTATGCTTTAATTGGTTGTCTTTTGATGGAAAGTATACTAGGGCTTTTGCTTCTCTTCCTCACCATCACCTCTATGACTTGGGAAAGTTGCAATTTTATAGATAGGTAAAGTTCCATACTTAAGTTTGTTACCTTCTGATATATAACATGTTACTTGAACCCCTGCTAACCTAAGCAAGTTTGTAATGACTTCAGCTTACATGTAGTGTGTGTCACACATGTATCATGTATGCTTTAATCACAATATATTTATTATGCATACAAAAAGCATAGATGTAAGTTGCAACAGTATTGCATTGGGTGTTATCAAGTTTAGCTTAAAACCTTTAGTATATAATACAGTTCATATATAAATTTATATTAAATACTAGAAAATTGGGTTACTTTAGCATCTTATTTATCGTCTGCATTTTGGTGATAAATTATTAAACTTCTCAAAACTTAATCCCTCACTGAGATTAATATATGTAGGTACACGTATATTTCTTATGTTAAAAATAGTTCCATGTATTTTTGGTTGTATTGTAAAAGAATGGTTTGGAATTCAACTGAGTACAGTTTTACAGCAAAGGGTACATATAAAGTAAGTTTTTAGGCTAAGAAAAGGGATATTGCATCTTTCAAAACGCAATGTCATTTTTTTTAATTTAATCGCTGTTGAATTATTTCCAAATGTATGCCATTTTTTCCATTGGTTATGTATTATATTTTACATGCACAGCGCGAACACATCAATAATTCCAAACATAAATTTGAAATTATGTTTTGTTACAGTAAATGTCTGTGTATGCTATCACATTCACAGGCATCTACTGCAGAAATATCTTTGTGTATATATAGTGTATGATGCACATGTATATTCACAAATACATATACCTGTGTACCATTAAAATACAGTAACTTGTTTATAAAAATTTGGGTATTATTTTGGATATATGATATATTAACATAATGGATCTTTATGTTTGCATCTAAATAAAAATAGTCTATATAGTACACAAGTTCTATGCACAGCTGTTCCATCTGTCATGTATTTAGATGGTAATGGATGATATTATGCTTAACTGCATGTTGAAAATACATAATCCATTTAATTTTTCAATTTTTTGGCAATAAGAGAAATGTCAGCATGTTATTTTTTCCAAATTATGTATATTAAATTTTATTTTTCTACTGCATATCTATCTGTTTAATTGCATGGCAAAAGAAATCTAACAACGCATGAGCAAATTGAAATGCATAGCAAAAAAAACATGAATTTTATTTTATTTCATTTTATTTTTTAACGCACATTTTCTGCTTTATTGAATGTGACAGAGTCACGCTTTTCATTCACCATTGCTTCTCTTTTTCCACTGTCTGTGATTTGCTTGCCAGGAGGAGCTACTATTCTTACTCCTACTACCTGTAAGTAGAAAATGGGTGATGTACAACTTTACATGTGTTAAAGATGCAGTATCCCTTTTCAAAAACAAAAACAAAACAGAATTTTTACAATTTTGGTGTCATGCAAAAAATGTTTTTTCAGACTCTAAAACTATAAACTTTATTACCTATTTTGCAAATCTTTTTTAAAAGGGATATTGTATTTCTGTATGTTCAGCTACTTTTAATTTTTATTTACAATTTTCCATAAGTTGCTGTAGTCTACAGCCAAAATCATCATTTATTTACTAAAGTCAAACCTGTACCTTCTCTTAGCAATATGGCACACTTCACGCATCTGGTAAAGTAGAGAGAGTGGGTGTATGTCACAAATCTCTGTCTTTACGTAGCACCGTGATGTTTGACAAAATGAGCTCTGTGATGTGTTTATAGAAGAACACTCAAAGTGCCTTCATAGGAAGCAAATCAGGTCAAATTTACATGTGATAACGTCTCTGTCATTTTTCTAGGAATCCAGGATCGGTTATAAACTTCAGAACACCATTTTTCTGGCTATTAAGGAAATCAGTGTGCTTTGGGGGAAAAAAATTAAATAAATGAAAAAAATTATGTTGCAGCAACAAATTTTTTTTTTTCAGTTTTAGAGAAAATAATGAGTTTATTATAACTGAAATAGGACACAGTTGTCTAAAACAAAAGCCAGTTAAACCTTTTGCCAACCTACTTAGGGATCAAACGTAGGTATCCCATAACTGCTTTTCTCTTCCAGAGTCTATGACTCATCTTAGTCTTGGGCATGCGGTGCTCATTTGGATAAGGTTGGAGAGGACTGTCCATCTCTTCCCTGAGTCATTTTCGGTTTGTCTCCTTGTGAACCAGGACCTAAGGAACGAGACAACAAAGTTTGCCTGGACTTTCTTTGACCAATATTGGATCCACTACCTTTCTGTGCTTAAGGATTGAAACTGATTGTGTTTGGGAAATATATCCCACAGCATTTAAATCGCTGGGTTAAATTTAAGCCTCCTTTATAACAGAACTTTAGGAGTCTCCATGACTATTACAATTCTCCCAATATTTTAAGTGTTGTAAATGTTTGGCTTCCTAAAATCTGTTAAAAGAAGCAGGTGTAAATGAACAGTGCTTCTAGCTTGCTGTGATGGATCATAATATCCTTTTTAAATCATGTTTGATGAAGCCAGAGGTAATTAACTGTACAATTTCATACAATGATGGAGCACTTTCCCCCTTTATGGCCCACCCATACATCCACCTGCAGAAGTTTATGCTGTTGGCTGCTTTGATAATGAAAATCATTTACACATCTGTCAAACTCAAGTAGTTGCAAAGTGAATTGCTTAACCATCCTCAAGTACACATTATGATGCCAGTTGCTCGGGGGAGGGAGACAACACATCAAACATACTGGAATCAGTAAGTATTTAATTATGAGAAAGTCAGTAAGATTACCGTTAACCATCAGTGCACCTCTAATATTAGAATGGAATTCCCTTTTTGGTAGATAGATAACATTTCTGAGTTCCAGACAACATAATAGGTTATGCCAATGTTTTTGTAAAACTCAGGCCTATTAACATTTTAAATTATAACTAGAAAGAGTGTCATAGAAATATGCTTTTAAAGGCTACGGAAACATACCTAGTAAATCAGATCTGAATTAGAAGATTTTTTTAAGCAAAAGTAGAAATAAATTAGAGTAGAACTTAAAAGTAAACCAGATGTAATTCTTGAGATAACATTCATTGGCATTGTCATAGTAACTATCAGGTTTTGAATCAAAACACTTAACACTTATGTTAATTTTCTTTGTTTTGTAAGAACCTGAATGAAAGCCTACCTCACAGGGTTGCTGTGAGCTGGCAGATTTTAATAAAGGCTATATTCCCCCCCATAGATTATTTTTCAAGTAATCTATGTATATAAATCAGAAAAGTAAAAGTCCTTCATTACTTGAAAACTTCAACTTGTCATGCACTTGACAAATTCATTCCTCTTTGTTTTTCCCCAGTCATGAAATACATACAAATGATACACATTTTAAAGTGAAGCATCAAGGTTTAAACTTGCTTTTTCTACTTATTTCGAATGGCCCATCTTGAAAATGTTAGCATTATTTTGAATCTAAATTTCAGAGTGTGCTATTTTTATCCAATTCAATCTCTCACATTTTTTGAGAAATGAATTTATTCTTTCTTCATGCCCAAAAAATGAAGATTGGAATTTGTTTCTTAAACTATTTTCTTGCTGTTTTAAAATTCACAAGTGGGAAAATATTTGTGCTGTATTCATATTCTTCCAAAATGTATAACAACTCATGTTTTACTGCCAGATAGTAGGGCTTTATATTATAGCACACTTTGTAATGTGGCAATTAAAAGAAAAATGTAAGCAGCTAGATACCATATAAGAGCTTAGGCTTTGGAAACAGGTCGTTCTTTATTGCATATTAGACAAACAACCTTGGGCAAGTTATTTAACTCCTCTGGGTCTCGATGAACTTAACTATACAATTACAACTCTTACACTTTTTTCAGTGGATTGATCTGAGAATTGAGTTAACAAATGGAAAGTGCCAAGCCTATAACAGGCCTAATTTATCTATTCAACAAGTATTTATTGAGTGCCTGCTGTGTGCCAGGCATTGCTCCAAGTGCCAAAAATATACAGATGATCCTTCATGGAGCACACAGTAGAGAAAACAAAAAGATACTTGCAATGATGTATGATGCATGTTATTATAGGGGAGAACATGGTGTTATAGGAAACACCTAGTCATGAACCCGAACCTGAGGCCGGTTGTTCCAGTCAGATAAACCCTCTCTGATGAAGGCAGAACCAAGGGGATCAGTCACATCTTAGAGGCGCGAAAGAACGTTGTAGGTTCAAGAACGAACATTCTGTATGATGACCTAGCCAGAGGTGTCCAAACTTTTTTTCCTCTGCTACACATTGGAAGAGTAAGATTTGTCTTGGGCTACGTATTAAATACATAAACACTAACAAAAGCTAATTAGCAAAAGAAAAAAATCCGCATACAGAACATAGGCCGCAGGTTAGAAACACACCCCTGGGCCCAGACGAAAGCTTGGAAAAGAGAAGTCTGTAGGCTAATTATGACCTGATAATGTTTAGGCCTAACCTGATGATTAGGCCCTTGCACTGTTTCAAAAACCAAAACCACTTGGAAATAATCGAGAAAATTAAACAGTCAGATTCATGGTTTATCTTTTAAAAAGAAATTTAAATCAGAAATTGAACACTGAGATCCCAATGCCAGTAGTCACGTAAGCAAGCAGCCCCCCAATTGCTCTCCAGTTCTTCACAGTCATTATTCTTCCTGATGGCTTCTGGCTACTGGCAGCAGCACTTGTTTTTATTACCTGTCCGAAATTTATACGTGGTACCAGATTTTTACCCCCAGGCCCAGGAAAAGAGATAATTCTTTCAATGTATAAAGCAAATATTGCTAATAAATGATGCTAATGGCAGTGATGATGTGGTGGTAGCTAATGGTGGTGGGGGTAGTTCTCGTAGTTTTGTCATTGTTTTCGCATTACTAATACTGTGATTGTTATTCTTATTTTTGAAAAAAATAAACTATCTCCATTTCTAAATCTTAGATTGTGACTATTTTAAGATAGTGTCAGTGTATTGTGTGTGTGTTTGTTATGTACCCCTGAAGCCAACTACTATAATTTTTAGAGAAAAATAGCCTACATTAGAGGGGTCTTCAACACTAGATTAATTTTCTAAAAGAGAAGCCTTTGGACATAAACTCAGTCTATCAAATGAGCCTTTAGTAGTATTTGTAGCCCATCTACTCTAGTTTAGATACTAATGAAGATGAGAAGAAAACAGCGTATGGTCCAGCTGAGAAATGGTATTCTTAAGACAATTCAAGAACATTTCCAAGGCAGCATAAGCTGCTGCCATAAACTTAGTAACATAATGTACCTAGTGCAGGCTTTTAGAGAACCTTTTTATAATATATAAATCACATTGTCCCTGTGATTTAAATGTTTTACATACCTTTAGTTGATTTTTTCCTTGTATGTTTCATGTGTAACATTCACAGAAACCGAAATGTCTTTTATATCCTTGATACATAAAACAAAAATGTTAATATTTGAGTTAGTTCATAATTCTAATGCTGCTGATTTCCAAATCCCCTAATTCATTTGCTGTCAGCATTTATTTATTTTATTTATTTATTTATTTATTTTGAGACAGAGCCTCAAGCTGTCACCCTGGATAGAGTGTTGTGCCATCACAGCTCACAGCAACCTCCAATTCCTGGGCTCAAGCGAGTCTCTTGCCTTCACCTCCCAAGTAGCTGAGACTACAGGCGCCCGCCACAGCACCTGGCCATTTTTTGGTTGCAAATGTCATTGTTGTTTGGTGGCCTGGGCTGGATTCGAACCCGCCAGCCCAGGTGTACATGGCTGGCACCTTAGCCCATTGAGCCATAGGCGCCAAGCCAGCTCTCAGCATTTATAAAGCATTTCTGTGCACTGGTTACTTTGCCATGTGGTTCTAATACGCATTTTTTAAATATTTAACCATGTCTATACTCCAAGATGATGATAATTTAAATAGTACGTTTACATATCACTTGGAAATTTTTTCTCTATGCCTTTTTACACAATTTAAAATTTCATCCCATGGATTCATACACATTTGAATTATTTTAGCTACAAGTCTTCAGAGGAGGTTTTGACTACTGGTATAAATATTTTGTGAAATGTGTTAAAGTTACACATGTTGCATTTTTTACTTAGTAATGGTACAAAGAAGGAAGAAGACTTTTTGGTCTATTTTAATTGGGTGGCTATAGTAAAATAAACTTGAAAAAATAGTCCTGTTATTTCTAAGAATTTCTAAAAGTTAAGCAAAAGAATAATCACCCAAGAAGAAAAGCAAAACTTAGCCCTAGCTTAAATGTTTTCCTTGAACTCCTCCAGTAAGGAAGATTTCTTTTTTAATGCTTTTAATAATACATAGTTATGTATCGGGACATTTATTTTAATAATAAAGTACAGGAAATAAGAAGTTTGAGTTGACAGTGTGAATACTGCAGTGTCCATCTGACAAAATAGTTTCATAGCAACCAACTTATGTAACTGTTTGAATGTCAAACTTAATTTCTGAAATTATGACCAGTTTTTAAGGTTTCTGAACCATGTCTGTAACTTCATCCTCGGGCTCACCTGAACTGCTTACTGCGGGTGTCAGCTCTCCGTCAAATCTCGCATTAAGGATTCCCTTTTGTATTTGCCTTGGCAGCAAGCTTGCTAAAAAACGCAAAGATGCCATGGGGAACACCCGGCAGGAGATGACTCACATGGTGAACGCGATGGATCGAAGTTACGCTGATCAGACCACTTTGCATGCAGAAGATCCCCTTTCCATCACCTTCATGGACCAACATAATTTTAGTCCAAGATGTAAGTTTTTCATTAAAATTTTAATAACTGATTCTGAATCTCGCTAAGTTCACTTTGAATTCTACACATTGCCTTTTGAATAATGAGAGTAAGAAAGAAAGGAGAGGCAGATAGAAAAAAGAGAGAGGATGTTACGGAATTTACAAGGATTATTTTCCAGGTTGATGCAGGCTTTCATTTAACTCCAAACTATGTAAATTTTATTACTGTATCATAAAAGATATTTCAAACATATACCACTCAGACCATATCCTATGTCATTGCTTTAAGTTAAAAATACGTGATTGCCTACATAAAATTAGTTCCTCTCAGAATGTATAATTATTTTGCCATTAGCAGCTTCCTTTGTATAAAGGAAAGTTTGTGTAAAGTTTCGTTTGCAATCAAGAGAAAATAGTAATTCTGTCTGGGAATTATTGGCATGGCTAAAATAATCCATTGAACTAGTCTACTATGAACTTTCGGAGAATTTCAACACTAAAGAGTCTACTAGGGAACAGATTAGTCTACATGGTCTTGAGTATCTAGTGTGAAGTCCAAAAGTATTCTTGAATTAGGGACTTTTTAAAATACGGTGAAATTTTTCCATCTGTCTGTCTCAGAAGAGTTCCTAATGATGTACGTAGGCAGGCCTTTAAAATATCCCCACTAACGTGCTGTTTAACAGCCGAGGATTGCAATAATTACCTGAGATCAATATTACTGTTCATCTTCACATCTCCGTTGAATTTTATGTTCCTGTCTATAATTCCTCTGTTAATTTTAAGTTAACTACTTTTAAACTAAACTAAGAAACTTAGTTTCTTCAAACCCTTAAGTAAAACTGATGTGTGAGGTAGGCAGATCAGGTTCATCATTGGCCTTGCACACGTTGGGTCTTATAGCGTTTGCCATAGAGTCCAGTGTGCAAAACATGGAAACAAGGAAAGAAGTTGCCTGTAAAAGTATTTTTTCCTATATAAATGACAAACATATTTAGTAACAAGATTGCAAACAAAGTGTTTCCAGGTTGTATGTTTTTATGTCTTTTCAGAGAATGGTTTTTTTCTGAAATGTTCAGCTTGGTAAAACTTTTCAGTAATTATTGGCCCTATATGCAGCTTGTCATTTTCCATGATATATATCTACACCAATTTGGTAGTTTAAAATGCTATCTAATGAGTCATTCCTACATTCCAAAATGTATAAGGCCTTTCTGATCTATTTTATTTTTATTTTACTATAAGATAAATAATAGAGAATGACATATAATACTATATTGTCGAAAGTAAGTTTTGCTAAAAATATAGATTTATCATCTCTCTGACTACATGATTTAATATTTAATCATTTACAGGTTTGAAAGCATTTCAGTTCCCCCAATTTTCTATCACCTGTGTTAGGAAGTTTGAATTCTGCAGTGTAACTATGAATATCCTCTTATGAACTTAGAGAAAGGATTAAATCTATTTTCCATAGTTAACTGAAAAAAATTAATTTGGAATGAATGTGAGATAATTACTTTTCCAAATACCTTACTTTTGATAGATCTAAAATGACTGATTTCTTTTCCCCTAATTTTATAATCTTTATGTGTATAATGTCAAGTTGAATCTTCTGGCTTTTTAAATTGAACAGAATACTGAACTATAATTAGAGATACATTTTTCTTGATGTTTAGCGATAACTCAAGCTGGGAGAAAGAATTTTACTTTTGCAAGATGTAGTAATCAGAGAACATTTAATAATTATATTTCTTAAGAAAGCATGAATCTTTTTTTTAAAGAAAAACAATATTAAAATACAACTTTCGAGCAATATATACCTTCATGAGCTTTATTTTCCTACAGTGCCCAATGATCCACTTGTTCCGACTGCTGTGTTAGGTGAGGCTCTAAATCTTTATCATCTTTTTATTGCATGGATCACTTTTTCTTGCATTTGTCCACATAGTAATTACTTATAGTGCAGGAAGCAGCTTGATTTTGAAAATATACAGCCATAATTTTATCACATTATTTTATCTGGCTGTGTTCAAACAAGGCAGATCTAGTGGATGTCAAATTAATGAGGTATCCTGTTTTACAGAAGTTTAGTATCCCTTAATATTTGACTGTTAACATATCCAAGTTATTAGAAGGAACCCACATACATAGGTCTCAGCGACAAGTGCGTCTTGAATAATTTGTCCATGTAAAAAAAGTCTACTTGATAGAAAGGGATTTTCTAAAAATTCGTAGTTCATAGCAAAAGCATAACACATTAATAAGTGAGTGCTAAGATGGTGTGCATCTTTGTTAGAAATTTACAAATCTGAGTAAGGTTGTTAGAGAGTTGATATAGGGTTTCAGCATTCTATGAACCTTAGACAATAAGTAGTGTTGTCTTTCAAGAAACTTAGAAACCCACTTGGTTTACCACTATATAACATCTAAGACAACTGTTATTGGTAGCAATAATGAAGCCTTTTTCAGATGTAAAATTATGTTAATGTTGTATCTAGTTATATATTCAAGGGTGGAATGGTTTCATTTCAACGTCTATCTTATTCCTCGACTAATTGCACAACTAATGACCATCTTGCTTATAGGTTCACAAATTTCTTACCAGTTTTACCTATTTCTAATTAAGATTTAAGCAAAGGAATAGGAAATTTATAGGTTATGTTTTTATTTTTGTTATCTGTATATACAATAATCAATTACATTTTTTAAATACTATGAAACAATACAAGTAAATCAGTTAAGTAAAATACATGTTTTATTCACTAAAATAAATAATTAAAAGTATGATTTTATAATTGATACAAAACTACATATTCTAGAAGACTCAGGGTCAGTGCTATCTGTGGCTGCTCTCTCTTTGATGTCTATACCAATAAAGACAGGGAAGAGAACAGGGGGACTGTCCCACAAGACAGCCTGCTCATGCAGGGAGGAAGATAAATAGTGATCAGTGGGGAGGCACCAAATGCCTCTGAAAATGTCATCTCTGTTGAGCACAGTACAGTGCTTGAAGTATTGAATTGCTAAGTAAATTTCCATTAAAATATTTTGAAAATCATTGGGAAAAAAATAGTTGCCTAAATGTTAAAATATGTCATAGTGATTTTCTGAATGTATATAGAGTTAGGTCTAAATCTCAGTTCTCCCATGGATTTACAATATGAACTCATAAAAACACTTTCCTTCTTTGGTTCCTCATCTTTAAATCAATATAATAATGCTACCATGCCTTTTCTACAGGGTTTTATAAAGAGAAAATGAGATAATATGTGGACTTTACAAACAATGAACTTGAAACAGTAATTTTAAGAATTTTCCCTGTGAAAAGAGATTACATGTTTAAGGAAGGCTAGATTTAACACATAAAATCTAGTTATATAAACGTTCATCTTGCATTTTATTTCATTTTGATAGTCAAGCTGTTTTACTTTAAGAAAATTGGCATTCTTTAAAAGCTAAATCTCTCATTAATCATATTAGGTGTAGAAATGATTTGTTGCATTTAATATCATTCTTGACAGTGTGGTGTTTACAGTTTTGCATCCAATTGATTCTGTATTTATAATACAATTTCTGAAATCATCTCAAATATTGCTTGATATTAATATTTACGTATTGATTTAAAAGGGTTCAGAAACCTTTCATATTTTTCTTTTGTGTTTACCGCTTCATTGGGTTTAAGTCCCCATTACAGGTAAGTGTGTTTCAAAGAACTATAGAAACCTTTCAATCAAGGATGTATTTGAAGTTGTTATTCTTAAAATGTATAATAAGGATGATTATTAGTACATGTACCCTCACTACTAGCCACATTATTAGGTGGTTTGATGAGGTGGAAATGTTTTGAGATTAACAATTCATATGTGATGATTTTAAAGACCTTACTGCTCATTGTACTTCTGTATTAAAGCTTAATGCAAAACAAAAGGCACTGTCATGTTGGGACCACAGTCATCTGTACAATTTGGAATATGGCTGAATTCTGTGTTTCTCACTGAGCCTTTTACAATTGTAAATATTCTGCTGCTCCAGCAGGCCTAGGGTGAGCTCTGGGGCTGCTCCCCTGCGCCCCAGCCGCCTTCTTCCAGCTTCGGTGATTGCATTTTGCCTCTCTGACGTTATCTGGTGTCTTTACTCCTCATCCTAAACTGTATATTCTGTAACAGTGTCCAAATCAATTGCTTCTGAACTTAATCTTACTGGGGAAATGTGTACCTTCTTTATGTTAATCTACTGATTGTAATATTTTGACAAAAATAGATCAATTGACTGTGATCTCATAGTAAGTTCTCTCTCTCTTTATAGTAAGAAGCGAGAACTCTCAGGAATCATGTTTGCTGGCAAATGTTTGCATGTAGAGGGGTGGGCAAAACCTGAGTAAAAGGCACGAATTCACTTGGGTGGTTAGGTCACAGCAGAGTCCACCAGGGGTTTTTGGACTAAATATGGCATTTTTAGGAGTGAATGCAAAAATTTTTAAAATCCATCCAGCTTAATAAGAGCGAGTAAAGATAAATGCAATCAAGCTGAAATTATAGAGGCTCACAAATCTGATTGTAGGGTTCTTTCTTTTTTTTCCTTCTCCAGGAAGAAAAAATGTTTATCATGGGGACAACAATTCATTTTTTGCCATATCCTATTTGTAGAGTTGGTGATAGAACAGGCAAATGTACCAGCACTTGCAATATGTTTAACTGTTAATTAAATATCATTTTCTACAGTATGCATTATCATTAAAAACAAAAGTTCCCCTAAAAGTGTACTTTCTCTTCTGTTAATGAGTATGGCAGTTATAATGCTTTTCAAAATAACACCCCTTAAAACATGTTTCTTTTTTTTTTTTTTTTTTTTTTTGAAGTGGTAAGTTTAAATGTGATTTATATGAGCATGCTTCTAATTGTAATGATTAGTACTTTGGTCATTAAAATACTGTTTATTCTTCATAGGCAAAATGTTCTTGTTCTTTTCTTTCTTCTTATGACAGAAAGATAATTAAAAGTTTCTTTTCATATTAAGCTAATAACATAATTGGGATGGGGCCTACACTTAAATGTGGGTGGACAGGGCTTCGATTGATTTCAAGTAATTCATTCATTGAAATATTTATTGAGTGACTGCTAGGTACCAGGCACTAGGAATAAAAAGAAAAATATGACTCTGTCTCCACAGTCTCAGTGTTCAGAACTAAGAGAAGAAAATAGACAAGTAAATAAATGATTAAATATGGGGCAAGTGAAATGACAATCCGCAGAATAGGAAGTCATGGGACATAACGAAGGTTTATAACTCAGTCCGGGGGGCCACAGAAGAATTCCAGGGGACATGCCCACGTTTTGCTGCAGACATACCCTGATTTCTTTTACACAGTGGCCAGGAGACTCGAAATCTATTTGCAATAAAAACAGTAATAATAAATCAAGGGGGCAGTGATTGAACGTAAATGCATGAGCAGCCTGGCTGCCAGACAGAGTGGAGTTGGGGTGATCTTGTAGAATGCTTGCATTTCCCAGTCCAGAGCGTGGTATGGTAAGAAGCCCCAGGTGGCAGAGCACCATAGGGCCACCAGGGTAAGAGCAGGTTTGTGGGGATGTTTGCCTAGGCCGGGTATCCTTGTGAGGAAGGTTGGTATGTGGGTGGGAAGGAGTTTGCTCAACTTAACTGGCAGTGAAAACACCTCACTGATTGACAGCGTAATACTGCTTTGATTGCAAAATTAAGAAAAAGTAAGAACTCAGTAAAATCTCCCACTTAGGCTTTTTAAAAGTGGATCAGATGTCTCCCGCATCTCACAGCAACATGACTTACCCTGACCTCAGACCTGGAGCTTTGTCTTTATGGGGATGCTACCCTAGGCTTAGACTGTCTGACATTTCTTTCCCTTCCTCCTCTTATCAGAAAGATCTTAAATTCTTAAAATCTTTTTTTGCATGAATATGTATTAAACAAGATAACTTTGTCTCTTTTTTAATCTTCTGGAATCTGAAAAATACCAGACGAGAACCACAGTGCTACGGCAGAGTCCAGTCGCCTTCTAGACGTACCTCGCTACCTCTGCGAGGGGACGGAATCCCCTTACCAGACGGGGCAGCTGCACCCCGCCATCAGGGTGGCTGACCTACTGCAACACATTAACCTGATGAAGACATCAGATAGCTATGGGTTCAAAGAGGAATATGAGGTGAACACTTCAATACTATATTGAATTTGATTTTTAACTACAAGTCTCATTTTTAACTATGATTAACATTTTTCCTCCTTTTAAAAAGTAGTAAACTTCTATAGTCTCTCCAATCCATTTGAATGAGCGTACAATCAAATGTATCGACAGGACAGAAAAGAAGCGAGCATGTCCCTGGCATATATCCGAATGCAAATTCAGTATAAGAATTTTTAATGCGTAATTTAACTGTGCTATGAGAAACACTTTAAGCCTTCCCCCTCCCATCAAAAATCAAGAGGCAAAAAACCTCGATTCCCATTGTACCGTTTCAACTTCTGTCATTTGAATGACGTAAGTAGCAGGTTATTTCTCTCTATCTTTGCTTGTTGATTTTCTGATAGAGAAATCAGACGAAGCTTTGTGCTCTGAATATATTACTTGCCACTTGCAGTTTAATCCCATGGATTATTAGTTGCTGGTTGCCCGTGGCTGGGATGCAAAAATAGAACACTGCAAATCTGGTAAACAGCATTAAGAAACCAAAAGAAGGCTGTGGGAAATTGTTTTTTCAATTTTGTTTCCCCTTCCTACTCAAACCAACATACCAGGACTGATCTTACAAAGGAAGTGATTTAAAACCAAAAATCCAAACAAACATAATACAGCAAAAGGGAAAATAGCTTTGCCACCCTTCACTTACTGAGAAATGCTAGGTTGGGGCATGGAAGGAAGCCAGTCCACTCCCCAGACCACACCACAGTGCATACACATTTGAAGTGAAAAAATTCTGGCAGTACTTTGCTTTTAACACTGTCCAAAATGCATCCAACTCCATGAAAAATCTTTTAAACCCTACATTTTATCTACAAATTACTTGTATACCTTTATTAGGAGTAAATAAAATTTTCTTTGAGTTTTGAAAATTGGTTTTAGGTATATCCCGGAAACATGATACTGTGGTAACAAAATAAGTGCAGGGAATTAGAATATTCTACCAGCACTGGTTCTTTTTGTTCATTTCGTGTATTCCTATGTACCTCACTTCAAAGACTGATGGCTCTTTGAAGACCCCATTTCCTGTGTTGAGCAAAGTTTAAGTTTTTCTGCAAAAAGAAGTCTATACTCATATTTTAAATTGCTGCATATAGTAATTAAATCGATCAAAAAAATTCATCTGTTCCTAAATTCTGGGAGAACTTTTTTAATTTTCATCTGGTCCCTTGTTGTAAAGACTCAGCCATGATCTTCAAAGAAACCGAAATGTGATGTACTGCATACGATTAAATGAATAATTATGGAGGGAAACAGGTTTCTTTTTACTGTTATAAATGCTAAAGGATGCACATTTAAATGATACTCATCAAAAGTAATTTTTTAGTTTTTAGATGCACTGTTATTCAGTATGTTTTTAAAAGAATGATGCTTTTTCTACCTCTATCTCACAAAGATATAGGAGTCTTAAATTTGAAATACTTTGAAGGTCTCTTTGTTCTAAAGTTATTTCTTGTCTTTATTTTGAACTCGATCCAGTCCAAGATGAACAAATATGAACCCAACAAACTAGCTTTGAGGTCGGAAAATGAAACTTGTTTACTACTCTAGGACTCCCTCTCTGAAAAAATGGTTTCTGCTATTTAGATCTTCAAAACAGATAAAGTGATTTTTGAAAAAGGAATTAAATTCAGTCTCCTTGCTTGGTTATTTATGTATTTATTTATTTCCCCAGAGCTTCTTTGAAGGGCAGTCAGCATCTTGGGATGTAGCTAAAAAAGATCAAAATAGATCAAAAAACCGATATGGAAACATCATTGCATGTAAGTTCTTATACAATTCTTGGTGAACATATATATTATTTGTACAGATAAATAGCAAGTTCCTTATATGGTTTTAACTTTAAGAGACTCCAACACAGTGGCACATCTGTTTATGAAGTAATCTATTTAATATTAAAACAGCATTGGCTATTAACAGTGATTCTGAAATTGCCGTCATCCTCATTAATTAAATTGACTCAGTCTCTTCCCCCTGTGGCGATAACTTACTGCTTGATTTCATGTTTGTTCATAAATACATGAGTGTTATTAAACAGCTAAGAATATCAGGATAATGAAAAAGGAAGAGCTTTTCTGTTGTAAATGGCTGTATCATTCCCACCAAACATGTTCAAGGTTAGAATGTTATTTTCCACATGTATTTAACACTTAGTGGAGCCAGTGTCTGAACTGCATTTGCTCCATGTTATTTATCACTGGGGGCTCCCTCCTGATTAAGTCTTCATTATACTGTATGTATACAGGATAAATAAAGTCATTATCATACAGAACCACAGGACCAGTAAGGAAAGTAGCAGATAGCTTAACTTGTAACTAGCTGCTAATTTACTTAGACCACTGTATTCGGAATTTAAATTATTTTAAAGTATCTTATGAATACATCAAAATTTAACCTTGACTCTCAGGGAATAAGACATTGAGAGCAGGAATTCAAAATTCACTTTCTAGTTCTGTGGCTCATTTGCTGTGCAGAGGAAAAGGATCTGATCCATTTAAAATCATGAGTAAGAGACCAAATTAGAGGCAAGTTCAGTCCTTTAGGGGACTCCATGACTCAAATTACGATTTGTCAGATATTATCATGTCTCCTAAAAATTACCTAACTATGGATCTAAGTTACCAAAACTTTATTCACAGACTATTATAATCGTAACCAGTAATGAGCTCATTAAAGTTCTTGTATTTCTTCAAATGCCTAGTTTGATGTTAATATCCTGTGTACAGACTATCAGCAACCCCTGAATTACTTGCTCTCCACGCAATGACATTGTCCCTAAAAAGGGGAGAAATTTAACAGCTTGTTTTTTATTATTAAACATTTCAGACGATCACTCCAGAGTTATTTTGCAACCTGTTGAGGATGATCCATCTTCAGATTACATTAATGCCAACTATATCGATGTGAGTATGTTTATAGTTCAGGATATCCATTTTATTGGCTTATTGTATATAAACTTTTTGCTTGTTTTTACCTATAAAGTGATTGATAGCTTTTTAAAATAAAGAACAAACTGTACACTTTTCCTTGTTCTACGTCTTAGTACTCACTGATGTTGTTGTGCTTTCTTTCACATCTGACTTTGGTTTGGGCTGTAGATTTGGCTGTACAGGGATGTAAGTACCACTATATGTAAATAACAGCACTCTATTGTCAATATTTAATATACATATTCTTAATTACAGTTATTACTAATGCTTACTACTAGTTATCTCTGCATGCTTCACCTAATTAGCTTCATACAGTATATCTATGTTCATTTTTTTGTAATGCTTTTACATGTGTAAAGGTCTATTCTACCTCCCCCCCTTTTCTTGTTGAGAAAAACAGGACCCTTTTTAGCTTTGACGATTTATTATGTACTCGAGTTTTATTTGTTGATGATTTCTGTTTCTGACTCTTATTCTTAACCCTTCCCCAAACATATGTGAGAAGCTGGATAGTATGATGTGTATTAGTGTTGCTGAAATTTTCCTTTTTACATTTGACTTCGGATGTTAAAAATGAGTAGGGATACTATTTTGTGGTGTGTGGTATTGGCTTGTTAAGTCATAAAATTATTAGGGCAAAATCATTACTAAATCACAATCATTAAATCTCACACATATATATCGAATCACAAAAATGAAAATATTTTGATCATATGTTCTTAAATTTTAATTACATACATACCTACATGCAAATTATTTAAGGAAAAATAATTATCAAATGTAAAATATTGTTAAGGAGGCAATATATTATAGTCATGTAAGGCAAACAGGCTATTAGGTCATACTGCCTGGTTCAAATCACACTGGAGATCTTGGAAATGTCACTTTTCTCTGTGTGCCTGTTTCCTCATCTTTACAGTGGGGACAGTATTAGTAGTACTAACTTCATAGCTTTGTTGTAAGAATTAAATGAAGTAATGCAGGTTGAACATCTAGCCCAGTGCTTGGCACATATTTGGCACTCATTTAAGAATTAAATTCTAGGAGTGCTGAAATTAATCTATTCAAAATATGCATACATATAAGACAAAAGTGGCAGCATTAAGAACTTCTGCATATATGTAGATATTTTTATGCCTAAGATAAATGAAACTTAGGACCGAACTTTTTCTTATTTCTGTAAATAAGAAATAATTTTCATCGTATCTATTAGGTTCATGCTTTATAGCTATTTTGTGAATTGTAATTATTTATTTAGTTGAATTAATATATTTTATTAGATGTAGTATATGAGTGTACCGATTAAATTTGTGATCACAATCTTTCATTCAGCATTTGAATTTATCAGTCTCATCATTATGGAAAATTAAGTTAATGGTCCATTCTTTAAAAGAAATCAGCAATTGTCTGACAAATTTATAATTGTTTTTACCTATTTAGTTGAACCTTGGTTTTCTGCCAAGACAGGCAGTGTTTTATGATTTACACAGTAAGACTAGATTCTAAAGAAGATTATTTTCTAATGTTTTTGTTATGACTCCAGTGTGTTTTGGCTGATTACTATATAATATGATAATTTTCCCTCTCCTATTATTTTATTATTCTTAAAAGACATAAGAATATGCTTCTGTAATTGGTATATTTTTCACTAAGAACAGATGAAATGCTCATAAAGCTTGAAAAAAAGTTTTTCCATAAAACATTATGCTATGTTGATATATTAAGAAATAGAAATCTTCCAAAATTACAATAGGGTAATGTTCACGCAAGACCTAACGCCCTTCGGTAAATGCACAACGAATTCAGAACTTAAACCTATCCTGTCATCTACATTTTGCGACTCCATCATCTCTTGAAGTTCAAACCAAATGACAGCAATTAACAAATTATCCTCATCAACAACCATTTCTTGATAGAAACAGTATTAAATGTTTAACTGCACAAGCCTTTTGGCACGCAGGGATAAAAAGTACTAAACTTTTGTTTGGGATAAGATTCATTTTTTAAAAAAAAAAATTTCTTTCCCTATATATGTGTGTACCTATAATTATGTGTGTGTAAATTAATATTACACATAATTTCTGATCATTTTATAGAGCAGGAATATGATCTAAAACTCTTAGCAGGATTTTGCTTTGATGCACACATGCGTTGTCCAGCTCTAACATTGGAATGTTCTGTTATTTTTTTTTATGGTTCTAATATGTCCTCGTCCATTTGTAATGCAGTGTGTTGTATTTTGGGATGATAGACTAAGAATTAGTAGTTTTAAACACTGTTTTTACCAGGAATGAATGACTAAAGATGACCATGAAGGCATAAACATTTTAGTGACATCAAACAAAATCTGTGAGGTTATTCCATAGTAATCCAATCCAGTTACACAATATATATTTGAATCAGAGCCTTTTCCTATTTAATTTTTGTTTTATGCTTACCTTTCAGATAGCATAGGTTTGAGAAGTGAGCTATGAGTTCACTACTCATTTATGGACTTTTTACTATAACTTAATCTTAACAGGTGGTTGTCTTCCTCTTTTTATGCCTTCATTCATTTATTTCTGGTACTGAAGTAAAAGGATAACCAATTTGTTCTCTTATTTTAGGGCTACCAGAGACCCAGCCACTACATTGCAACCCAAGGTAAAACTTTGCCTCGTTAAATGCTATAGAAAAGACAACGCTACTTATTCATCCATATGGTGTTGTTTGCAATTTTATCTTAATTAACTGAAAAAAACACCGATTCTAATAACACTTGTTCTTTACTCATTTGTATAGCACAATTTTTTAAATCTATCTAAAACTTATATAAATTTAAGCTTGGTCTATTTTTATTTTTTTTGTTCTTTTTATCTATTTTTAATTAATAGTAAAAAAAGAAGCTGCTGGGAGTTTGTGTGGTTTGGTCCTTGTTATCCAGATATCACAGAGCACTAGTCAGTAATACTGGGCAGAAGAATTACTTATTTTTTGACAAAATAGAGGTTTCATCTTGTATAAGGTGACTCTTCTCACTACATAGTTTAATAGTATCTAAGACCAGTATTGAGGTGTTATACTGTCTTCCAATACTTTGTTGACAAGTAAAGACTGAGACAAAACAAAAAACTAGAGAGAATTTAGTCAGATTTATTCTCCGTAGAATATGAAAAGAAAGTAGGAAAATCTTGTCATAGTAGTACACTGGGGAATAAAGTATCTAAACCGAAAAACATCTTTAGTGATTTCCCCCAAATTTATTACTGGCCTTCAAAAGAGAAACTTGCACGTCTATTTTATGTGAGAGGAGAGTAAAACAAAAGCTGTGTTTGCTCTTTTGACTGAGGTCGTTTTGTGAGTGTTTTCACATATCTTTGGAGAAAGAGTTTAATCACAGACTCTTTACAGTTGAAAAGATCAGCCCTGGTGGTGAACGGTATTCCATTTTATGGTAGTGAGTAGAGTATAGCCCAGAACATGCTTTGGCAGTTTGGAGGTCATAATATAGTTGATCCTCCATAGTAGATCACTTTCCTACATTGCCTCCCTCCTTAAGTTGACCTTAGTTCATAGACCGGACATGCATCTCCAGTACATATCAGTACAGTAAGCCTAGTTCCTTATGTTGACCAGTTTGGATGGTCAGCTTACAGAGGTTCATCCTATGTGAGAAAATTAGGATGTGTCCTTAAACACGTCTTCATTAACCCATACATGCTATTTATAAATGATAGGCATTTATGTAATTGGTAATATATGCTGTTTGGTTGCTAGTGGCATAAGTGTTCCTATTTTTCACATATACTGAAGATGCATTAAAGTAACTTAGTGACAGATAAGAATAACCCCTAGGGCTATTATCTTCTAAATTGGAAATTATAGGAGGTGAATCGGGGGGAAAAAAAGCAGCTTGTAAATGCCTATGTTTTTGCCTATACCGTGAATTTAGGTAGGAATTGAATGTAAGTACTTTCAATAACATTTTGTGTTAGACTTTTTTTAATTATATATTTCTTTTACTTAGTTTACTCTGCTTATCTTAATTAGACTTCATACTAACTAGGCTATTCTTTTGATAATGTAATATTGAAACTAATTTCTTCATAGGCCCAGTTCACGAAACAGTATATGATTTCTGGAGAATGATCTGGCAAGAACAGTCTGCCTGCATTGTGATGGTTACAAATTTAGTTGAGGTTGGCCGGGTAAGAGGACATAAAAGATTTTCTTGTTTTTGTCATAAAAATGAGTATAGTTGAGAAGCAACATATAACAAACTTAAAATAGTATATCATCCTATTGGTTAAAAAAATGTATAGCTATAATATTTCAAGGGAATGCTACTAAACAGGCTTCCAAAGACTAGAAAATTATTGATTTCTCCTTAAGTTATAAAATAAGCGTTGATTTTTATACTAGAATCTAATCACATGATCAGGCTTGTGTAATTTTTTATAAGGCTATCCAAAGTCTATTTCTTGTATAACATATTTTTTCCCATTTATATATTTTTAAACTCTGGTTTAATTAGGACCTAAAGAGTTATCACAAAAATTAGATCATCTCTGTTAGTATGTATTATATATTCAGGTCTACTTATCTCTTTTTGTCGTTTAGGTTAAGTGCTATAAATATTGGCCTGATGATACTGAAGTTTATGGTGACTTCAAAGTAACTTGTGTAGAAATGGAACCACTTGCTGAATATGTTGTTCGGACATTTACCCTAGAAAGGGTAAGTATCCTAAAGTTACTACCCCAAAAAATTGTATATCAGCTGGGTGTGGTAGCTCATGCCTATAATCCTAGCACTCTGGGAGGCTAAGGTGGGTAGATTGCTTGCATTCACGAGTTCGAGAACAGCCTGAGCAAGAAAAACTGAGGCAAGAGGACCACTTGAGCCCGAGTTGGAGGTTGTTGTGAGCTGTGACTCTATGACACTACCTGGGCTACACCTTGAGACTCTATGAAAAAAAAAATTATATCAAAAATGCTTTTTAATTTAAAATCATTGTTAAATTTTGTTTCTATAATGCTATAAAATCTGTTCATACATTTATTCATCCCCAAAATATTTATTTGAGAGTTCACCTGTGCTAGGCATGTTTCTAAACCTTGGGGCGCACATTAAAATCTCTACTCTCATGGATCATATAATCTATGGAGAAGAGACAGCAGTAAAAATGTATAAGTTAAAATATCCTATATCATGAAAAGTGCTATGGAGAAGAACAATGTTGGCACTGGAAATAAGGAAAATTACTAGGGATGGGGAGTAATGGTTTAAAAGGATTATCAGGGAAGGAGTTGTTCTTGAAAAAGTAACGTAAGTAAAGTAGGTGGAGGTGAAGTGGGTTATTTCCAGGGGAAGGATGTTTCTGACAGAGGGTAGAATCATATCAGAGGCCCAGAGACCTACGTATATTCCTGTCAGAAAGACAACAGGCCTGGAGGCCGAGTGTTAGGGGATAGGTGAGTAAGGGGGAACGATGTGAATTGAAGTAAGGAAAATTCCAAAACCAGATGAAGTGGAGCCTTGTAGACCATTACAGGGATCTTAATTGGTATTAAAAGTGAGTTAGGCAGCCACTGGAGAGTTTGGAGCTTAGAAGTAAAGTGTTCTGACTTTGATTTTTAAGGGTATCCCTCCAGTCGCTGGTTTGCAGAAAGACTAAAGCAGGTTGGTGGTGTGGAGACTGAAATGGGGTGTAGCAGCAGTGGAATACATTGTTGTGGAAAAGCTTGATAGATCTGATCACGTGAAAGTGTAAAAGTATCTGTGAGGAAGAAATATTCAAGCCCAAACACTCAAAAGAAACCTATGATTATTTAATAGCCTTAATTCATAATGTTAATACCCATAAGAAGGAAAACACTAGAGTCTCTGAAGAAATACAACTGCTAATATGTCTATTTAAAATATTTGACCTCATGGACTGATACACCGATTTGTGCTTTCAAATCAACAATAACTTTAAAAAATAATAATCATTACCGATCGTCAGGGTGTGTTGAGACAGATATTTTCATATGGTGCCTGTCACAGTTAATGTGTATAAACGCTTGTAAGTCAATAAAACCCCCTCCATGGCTTTAAAATAGTTATATCCTTTGAGAAGTTTACTTTCATGAATCTATCCTGAGGAATTTATTTAAAATACAATGACCCCATTCATAGTATTAGAAAATTATGGGCAACCATGCATAAATATCCAGCAAAAGAGAAATAGTTGCATAGTATTTTACAAAAAATATTTGTAAGTAGACAGCTCCTGGCACCATGTGAATACAGAGCAAGAAGGTACCACATATGAGGACAGACCCTCAACAGATACTGAATCTGCTGATGACTTGATCATGGACTTCCCAGCTTCCATAACTAGGGAAGACAGAAATCAGATTTCTCCATGGGGGAAAGTGGCAAAGGGAAGAACACAAATCACAAAGCATTCCTCAGAAGACTTTGCTCAGTCCACACTCAGATGTCAGCAAGACGTGGAACCTTGGGAAAATTGCTTCATGTCTATGTGCCTCCATTTCTTCACCTGCTAAGTAAAGGATTAGACTCCATGATGTTTAAAATTCCTTCCAGAGGAAACTTTATACTTTGATATGGTACAGAAAGTACATGGAAGCTCAAGAAAGACAAGTAGCTTAGGAATTACATTATATCTGGGCTACAGGAAAACCGAGAACTGCAGAGCTGGGCCTTTGAACATCCTCTCCTAGACTGGGACAGGAGGCAGGTGAGTTTCAAGCAGAGAGAAGCCCTATGACGTGGCTGAACACTGACCTGTCAGGTGAGCTAACTGAGGCATACAGGGACTTCACACTGCCAGGCCACACAGTGAGCACGCACAGAACCATATGTTCATTTAGAGAAAACAAAGGTGAAGTCTCTGCTCGCATTGCTAAAGGACAGGCTGGTGGAATACTCACCATGTGACACCCCAGCCCACAGTAAAAACGGCAAACCTGAAACAGAGGATGCAAAACTGCCCTGCAAGGATAACATATCTGCAGTGTCTCCAGCATTCATGGCAGCTCTTTCTGGAGGGAGAGGGGACAGGCAATCTGCCTCTGCAGTCACTTGCATTTTATCTTAAAATTCAGCTCAGGAATGGAGGCAGGAGAGGCAGACCTCAGACTCAGGAATCCTTGGCAATCACTGCCAGAATCATTTTCTTGCTCCTTCCTTTTGCCCTGCTTCCTCTCTGCAGTGGGGCAGGGGGGATGGGGATAGAGCCTGGTCCCTGGGCTCAGCTGCTGCCTCTGAATGACTGAAGAAGGGGGCTCTCCACTCCATCTCCCTCTGCCAGGGAGGCCACAGCTCACGCTGCTACCCAGTAGTAGCATCCTACACAGAAGCGTTGGGTCCAGGCCATGAGGGGCTAAGATTGGATCCTGTGGTGCTTACATTTGGGGTGCAGTGGGAGGAGACAGTGTTTCTCAATAGATGCCGATAGGAAGCTCCACTGTTAGGGTGTCAGCAGGTAGACTGCGGGGGAGGGCACAGTCCTCAGTAAAAACAGGCCTGGATTCAAAAGGAGGGGCAGCAATACCCTCCCAGCCTACACGTTCCCCCACATCCCTAGGAGGGGCTGGAACCAGACCACCTTGAACCCATAAAGTGAACACATAAAGTCATGTCCAATACCTAAAAAAAAAAAAAAAAAAAAATATATATATATATATATGTAAGTAATTCTACCAATATGATAAAGTAATTAGGGGAAATATTAAATTGAAAGTAGCATTATACAACATAATTATGAGTATCACAACTACATGTATGAAAATGTCTTAGACAACTCAAGTAGTATAAAAATAAGCAATGATATAGGAGATTTCAAAAAGAACTTGTTAACCTTGATTTAATAGACAACTAGATCCTATAATTATATAAAGAAAAACTGTGGAATTTTCAGTCTTCTCAACTTTATTCCAGTCCTATAAAAATAAGTCATGAACTTTGTTGTTAAAAAAATAAAATAAAATAGCCGGGCATTGTAGTTGGCACCTGTAGTCCCAGCTACTCGGGAGGCTGAGGCAAGAGAATCGCCTAAGCCCAGGAGTTGGAGGTTGCTGTGAGCTGTGTGATGCCAGGGCACTCTACCAAGGGTAATAAAGTGAGACTCTGTCTCTACAAAAAAAAAAAAAAACCTCAATACATAAAAAAAAATCTAGGTGTTTCCAAAATCCAGTAAAAAACAAGAACAAATCATTAACCAATGAATCCACAAATAAGCCTCTCAGAAAACACCAACTCTTCTCCTGAATAACTCTTAAATGAATGATTGCCTCAAACTAAAAATTAATATATAGATCAACAATTTTATACAACATTTACCTCACGTTATCCACTAAGAAATATGAATAACTACAAGTGATTTATATTTTGAAAGGTAGTCTGAAATCAGGAGAAAATTATAAAAGTATAAAACAGGAAAAAATCAATAGACTAAAACAAAGGAAAAATTAAATATCAATATAAAAAACACAATCAAAACATCAAAACGTTAGTTCTTTGAAAAGATCAATAAAGTAAACCACTACCAATTCTAAGTGAGGTAAAATGAAAACAAATTATACATTAGAAAATGCAAAGAGATACAACAGCAGTTACACTTGATATTTAAAAAGTTATAAAAATATTATATACAAACTTAAAAACATAGTCTTTACTCTAAAAACACTGATTTTCCTAGCAAATAATAATTCTCAAAAATTGGTCCAAGGTTAGTTAGAGACCTGAACAGATGGTAGCAGAAAATAGAATGATTGTTAAAACTTGCCATTAAAATTACACTATGATTAAGGTTTCTTTATAGCCTTTCAAGCAGCAGTTCTCAATCTGTGGGTCACGACCCCCATGGGGGTCAGAAAACACATCTTAGGAACCAAGACACCCTCCTCTATCCATCCGCTCACATGCAGATAAGCCCACACACTAGTACCTGGTGTGATGACATCATCTGTATTAAAGGGAAATTTGAGAACCACTGCTTTAAAGAATAGAGAATGTCTATGTTAATCAAACTGCAGGGGAGCCTCTGTAACTTGAGCACCCAAGAGACAGTAACAAAGTGGTCAACATATGGAGGCTGTCGACACTTCCATTGAGTGCATATGGTACATGTTTGACCTATGAAAATTAGGTCAACTTAAGGAGGTGGTCAAGGTAGGGAGGTGGGCAACTATGGAGGGTCTACTGTATTTAGGTCATAGAAAACTATTAAAGCCAACAGTTAAAGAAACCATTAAAAACCAACCATTGAAAAACCATTAAAACCAAAGCATAATTTAAAAGTTAGCATAACAGGCCGGGCGTGGTGGCTCACGTCTGTAATCCCAGCGCTGTGGGAGGCCAAGGCAGGTGGATTTCCAGTGCTCACAGTTCAAGACCAGCATAATGACTGAGCCAGAGAAAAGACCCCGTCTCAACCACCAGGACAGAACACACCGCCGGGCGTAGTGGCGAGCGCCTGTAATCCCAGCTACTTGGGAGGCAAACCGGCCCACGCATCATTACAAGGAAGGACAATAGAAAAAAAAAA
>CAUYON010052781.1:0-11581 GCA_963573935.1 Arctocebus calabarensis
ACACTAAAAAAAAAAAAAAAAAAAAAAAAAAGAATAAAGCTGCTGGGCGGTGCCTGTGGGTCAAAGGAGTAGGGTGTTGGCTCCATATACCGGAGGTGGTGGGTTTAAACCCAGCCCTGGCCAAAAACTGCAAAAAAAAAAAAAAAAAAATACTAAAGCTGCTGGGCTGGGAATGGTCGTTCTCACCTGTAATCCTAGCACTTTGGGAGGTCAAGGAGGGTGGATTGCTTGATCTCAAGAGTTTAACACCAGCTGAGCAAGAGGCAGAATCCTTCTCTACTAAAAATATAGAAAAAATTTGGCTGGGCGCTGGTGGGTCAAGTGGCTAAGGCGCCAGCCGCATACACTTAAGCTGGTAGGTTTGAATCCAGCCCGAGCCCACCAAACAATAATGACGGCTGCAACCAAAAAATAGCCGGGCATTTTGGCAGGTGCCTGTAGTCCCACCTACTTGGGAGGTGGAGGTTGCTGTGAGCTGTGATGTCACAGCACTCTACCCAGGGCAATACCTTGAGGCTCTGTCTCAAAAAATATATATATATATAATTTATTATATAT
Organism: Arctocebus calabarensis; assembly: GCA_963573935.1. NCBI lineage: Eukaryota > Metazoa > Chordata > Mammalia > Primates > Lorisidae > Arctocebus > Arctocebus calabarensis. The sequence goes on from CAUYON010052781.1 coordinate 559, forward strand.
ATAAATATATATAAACAATATATAAAAATATACATATAGGCTCGGCACCTGTGGCTCAAGCAGCTAAGGCGCCAGCCATGTACACCTAAGCTGGCGGGTTTGAATCCAGCCTGGGCCCGCCAAACAACAATGACGGATGCAACCAAAATAAGGCCCGGCGTTGTGGTGGGCACCTGTAGTCCCAGCTACTTGGGAGGCGGAGGCAGGAGACTCGCTTGAGCCCAGGAGTTGGAGGTTACTGTGAGCTGTGATGCTACAGCACTCTACCCAGGGTGACAGCTTGAGGCTCTGTCTCAAAAAAAAAAAAAAAAATATATATATATATATATATATATTTAAAAATTAGCAGGGTGTTGTGGCAGGCACCTGTAGTCCCAAGCTACTCGGGAGGTTGAGGCAAGATGATCTCTTGAGCCCAAGAGTTTGAGGTTGCTGTGAGCTATGATGCCACAGCTCTTTACAAAGGCAACAGAGTGAGACTCTGTCTCAAAAAAAAAAAAGAAAAAAGAAAAAGGCTCATCGCCTGTTTACAGTGCCACAGTGCCAGCCACATGCACTAAGGCTGGTGGGTTTGAACCCAGCCTGAGTCTGCTAAACAACAACAATGTCAACTGCAACAACAACAACAACAACAATGAAAAATAGCCAGGCGTTGTGGTGGGCGCCTATAGTCCTAGCTACTTGGGAGTTTGAGGGAAGAGAATCACTTAAGTCCAAGAGTTTGAGGTTGCTGTGAGCTGTGATGCCACAACACTCTACCCAGGGTGACAGCTTGAGACTCTGTCTCAAAATAAATAAATAAATAAAATAAAAATCAAATAAAATGGGGCGGCACCTGTGGCTCAAAGGAGCAGGGCGCCAGCCCCATATGCTGGTGGTGGTGGATTTAAACCCAGCCCTGGCCAAAAACTGCAAAAAATAAAAAAATAAAAATAAAATAAAATAGAAAAATTATTTGGGCATGGTGACAGGTGCCTGTAGTCCCAGCTGCTAAACAGGAGGCTGAGGCAGGAGGATTGCTTGAGTACAAGAATTTGAGATTGCTGTGAGTTAGGCTGATGCCACTGTACTCTAACCTAGGGCAACGGAGTAAGACTCTGCCTCTCAAAATAAATAAATAAATAAATAAAGCTGCTATAAACATCCATGTGCAGGTTGCTGTGTGGATGTAAGTTTTCTTTTTCTTTCTTTTCTTTTTGAGACAGAGCCTCAAGCTGTCGTCCTGGGTAGAGTGCTGTAGTGTCACAACTCACAGCAACCTCCAACTCCTGGGCTTAAGTGATTCTCTTGCCTCAGTCTCCGAGGTAGCTGGGACTACAGGCACCCACCACAATGCTTGGTTATTTTTGGTTGTAGTTGTCATTGTTTGCCAGGCCCGGGCTGGATTTTAACCCACTAGCTCTAGTGTATGTGAGTGGTGCCTTGGCCACTTGAGCTACAGGCACGGAGCCTGGATATAAGTTTTCAACTCTAGTAGAATTATGTATAGTTGTAGTTTTAAGAGGTTATTGTGGACTTGGTGGCTGCTATGGGAGGAACTCAGGGAAGGTCTTGGATCCCTCCAAAACACTTCCCGGGGGACAGTGCCCGTGGCTCAGTGGGTAGGCAGCGGCCATTTACACCAAGGCTGGTGGGTTCGAACCCAGTCTGGGTCTGCTAAACAACAATGACCACTGCAACAACAACAACAAAATAGCCAGGGATTGTGGCAGGTGCCTGTAGTCCCAGCTACTTGGTAGGCTGAGGCAAGAGAATAGCCTAAGTCCAAGAGTCTGAGGTTTCTGTGAGCTGTGACGCTACAGCACTCTACAGAGGGCAACACAATGAGACTCTGTCTCAAAAACAAACAAACAAAAAAAACGAAAAAACACTTCTGGGGTAAGGTTCTCTCTGAAGGTGGGGACTGGGGCTTCTTGAGCAGTGGGCCGGGCTGTGTCTGACACAGGAAGAGCTCCGATGGGGAGGTGTGGTGGCCCTCCCAGTGGGCTCCCTCTCCTCAACTTCACCAGGCTCCACTTCCCTCTGCTGGTGCCGCTGAACACCTGGAAGATTCCCCTTCCCGGCAATGGTTCTAATTGTTCAGGAGGCTGCATGGTTTCTGGAGCAGAGACAACATGGACTCAAATCTCAGCGTTGTTACTCCCTTAGATCTGTGTCCTCCTCTGCAAGATGGAGTAATGGGATATACCACACTGGGGTTTGGTGACACTTGCTATATGGAAAGTGTCAGTTATGAGCAGAGACTTATGAATGGTGGCTATTGTCATTTATATTAGGAAAGAGCTGCTTTCTCCAGACCCCACTGTTGATAACTGGATGGGGGGTGGTTAAGAGAGACCCCTGTTGTGGCCCAGTTGTTTCCAGCCTCTACCTTAGGTTCTCAGGGAGAGCCTGGCCTCAGGGTCCCCTTCTCCATTTGGACCAATCTGGCAGGTGCTGCAGGGGTGGGCTCTCAGACCACAAGCTACTGGGGACACTAGTAGTGAGGAAGTGTTACCTGAGAGGGTCAGAGCAGCAGGGCACTGGCACTAACTCCACCCCACGGTTCCTTGAACCCAATACCCACTGGTTTCCATCTTGAATGTTCTTCAGAATTAGGGCCTCCTGTGAAATGTAGGACTTCTTCCTTAATAGAACCAATATTACCAATAGTGGTTACAGCTTCTGTTGATCTAATTGCTCCTACAAACTTAGATGCATTATTTCAATTAATCAACAATGTATGACTGGGCATGATGGCTCACGCCTGTAATCCTAGTACTCTGGGAGGCCAAGATGGGTGGATTGCTAGAGCAAAACCCTGTCTCCACTAAAAAAAAAAAAAATAGAGGCTCGGCGCCTGTGGCTCAGCGGGCTAAGGCGCCAGCCATGTAAACCTGAGTTGGCGGGTTCGAATCCAGCCTGGGCCCACCAACCAACAATGACGGCTGCAACCCAGACAAAAATAGCCGGGCGTGGTGGCGGGCGCCTGTGGTCCCAGCTACTTGGGAGGCGGAGGCAGGAGCCTCGCTTGAGCCCAGGAATTGGAGGTTGCTGTGAGCTGTGATGCCACGACACTCTACCCAGGGTGACAGCTTGAGGCTCTGTCTCAAAAAAAAAAAAAGAATAAATACTTTTTTATATATTTTAAAAGAAATAAGAGGTAACCAAACGATCCAAATATTGTAGGATACTCCCAGGTGTAAATAAGGATTCATTTACTAGCCATTTATTCATCTGTTTATTTTTTGGTGACAGAGTCACTCTTTTATGCTGGGTAGAGTGCGATAGTGTCATAGCTCACAGCAACCTCAAACTCTAAGGCTTGAGCAGTCCTCCTGCCTCAACCTCCTGAGTATCTGGGACTACAGGTGCCCGCCACCGTACCTGGCTAGTTTTTCTATTTTTAGTAGAGATTCGGTCTGGTCTGGAACTCCTGGCTCAAGCCATCTTCCTCCTGCCTTGGCCTCCCAGAGTGCTGGGATTACAGGTGTGAGCCATTACACCTGCCCCTAGCTATTTATTTATTAAAGGCCTGCCAGCTGCCAGCCCTAACCTTGGTTCAGCACAGATATTATAGCAAAACCTGCAAAATTAACCACCAGCTTACTGGCATTTCTTTTCTTCTAGTAAAGCGGCTGGCCATGTCCTGTTCTTTTCTCAGGGTGGAGATCTGGGTCAGCCTTCAGTGAGCTTTGGGTTCAGCCAGCAGTGGAATCACCCAGACAGACTGAAGACAAAAAGACATGTTTTTATTTGAACCTAAAAGTGATCAGAAAGGGACTGGTTATGAAGTGGGTGGAAGTCTCAGCTAGATGCGCTAGATGCGATTAAAAGAGAAAGGAGGAGAAACAATCAGCCTGAAAAGACAACCGCTGGTGTGGGAATCAGGGTAAAATAATCAACCAGCTAAGACCATCCGAAAACCAATTACTACTGTCTGTTTAACCTGTTCTCTGCCATTCTTTGTTACATATGTATATTTTTTGCTTTTCTTTTTCTCCCCTTCTCTCATTTAATAGGATTGATAAAAAGATGTCCGGAGGCCAGAGTGGGTATGAACTTAGTGAAGCCAAAGCCATTCTCACGGAACTGAAATCTATCAGAAAGGCTATTAGCTCAGGAGAGAAGGAGAAACAAGACCTGATGCAGGTATGTTATAGAACATTTCACCAACTCCTGCGTGAACCTTTGGAGGCACCAGCCCCTCTCCCTCCCTCAGAGGCTAGCTGACCCAGTCCCACCTCTGCCCCCTCCATGCAGCAATGGGCCCCATGGGAGACTGTTACAGACACCAAGGCAACTTGCCTGCCTTGGAGGGGAACAGATTGGCTCCAACCTTCTGATACGCTTAACGGAAGGCAGCCTTTGGATATCCTTTGATCCTCTCCCATATGAGGAGATTGGCATCTTGGTGGTACACTCTGAAATTCACTAAATACTTCATGTGGTCTGGATGGAGTTGAAATACATTCTTCTTACTAAAAGTACTTTCTTACTAAAGTATCACAAGAATGGAAAAGCAAGTATCCAATGTACTCAACACTAATATGAAACCGGTAGATCTGATATATGCTCACATAGGAGAAAAACTCAGTTCAGTTCAGACTGGGGGGAGGAAGAACAAGGAGGGAAAAAAGGAGGAGACAGAGGGGTTGGTGCGCTCCCACTTAATGGGCACAATGTAAGGGCACATGGCACACCTCCTGGGTGCAGGACACAACTACGACAGGGACTCTACCTAACAAATGCAAACATTGTACCTAATTGTGCTCTCACATTAATCTGAAATTAAGAAAAAAAAACTTCATGTGGGATCCAGATAAAGAGAATTCACTAAACCAGTGATTCTCAGCTCAGGGTACATAAAAGGCACATTACCCCCATCAGCAGGTAGAGGGTACATCTTGTTGGGGATTAGGCTTAGAAAAGCTTCTTTCTGGCTCGGCGCCTATGGCTCAAGCAACTAAGGCACCAGCCACGTACACCTGAGCTGGTGGGTTCAAATCCAGCCCTGGCCTGCCAAACTACAATGTCGGCTGCAACCAAAAAATGGCTGGGCATTGTGGCGGGCACCTGCAGTCCCAGCTACTTGGGAGGTGGAGCAGGAGACTCGCTTGAGGCCAGGAATTGGAGGTTGCTGTGAGCTGTGATGCCACGGCACTCTATCTAGGGTGTCTCAAAAAAAAAAAAAAAAAAAAAAAGAAGGAAGGAAGGAAAAAAAAAAAAAAGAAAAGCTTCTTTCTGATCCAGGTGATTCTGAGGTAATGGCTAAGGGTAGAGTGGGCAGTGTTGCCCCGGCTAGGGGATGCCTCTTCAGTTATGCTAGGAGAGCTGTGACCTATGGGTCTTATGACTGCCAGTGATGCAGCCTAAAAAAAACAAAACCACATTTAGTGATCAGTATTGTGACTATCTAGACCTGTAATGTGCAGTCAAGTCACATGTAAGGGTATGTCTCTCTTCCATAACTTCCCCTCCCTCCATCTCACAAGCACTGAAAATTCTGATTTTAGATATTTGGGATTCTTTACTTAGCTAAGTAAGAATTTAATCTGCATCTTTGGAGAAATATTAGAGCCAGTAGTAATTTTCACAGTCATAATAGGACACCTACATTTAAATACAGTGTTTCATTACTGCATATTGATTTTCAAAATGTTGGGGAATTATGAAATAATTTGCAAGAAAACTAATAGAAAAGACAGCAGTGGCAAGAGATAATACTTAGGAGCATTGACTTTGTACCGTACTCTCTCTTCTGTGCATATAAATTGTTGACTCCTCACAACCATCCCTAATGGGTGGCGCAGTTATGGAGGACATTGGAGCACAGAAAAAGTAAAAGTACTTCAAGTCTTACAGCTGTTAAGCAGCAAGAGTAAGATTGCTGGTAAGATTGCAACTCAGCAATCTTGCTCAGAATATGTGGTTTTCACATGCATTTATATATGAGACTTTACTTATATATATTTTGGTTTAGTTCCCCAGTTATCCTGGTAATTAAACAGTAATTCCTAAAATGCACATAATGGGTCTTTTTTTAAAAAAAGTTAATAGAGATGGGCGCGCTAGCTCACACCTGTAATCCCAGTACTCTTGAGGTGGGCAGATCACTTGAGCTCAGGAGTTGGAGAATTGCCTGAGCAAAGAGAGAGAGACCCTATCTCCACTAAAAATAGGAAAACTAGCAGGGTGTGGTGGTGGGTCCCAGCTGGGCAGGAGGCTGAGGCAGGAGGATCACATGAGCCCAAGTGTTTGAGGTTGCTATGAGCTAAGATGCCATAGCACTCTACCCATGGTGACGGAGTAAGACTGTCTCAAAAAAAAAAAGGGGGGGAGGGAGTGGAGGCAAGATGGCCGACTGGAGACAGCTTTCCACAGAGGTTCCTATCCAGAAGGAGACTTAAGGGACAGAAGTTTAGCAAGTAAGCTGATGGTTTGGAGCTGAGCCAAGAGAGGTTGAAGAATGTACATCAACCCTGCTGAGGCAAGCTGTGACCACAAGGAAACAAACAATAGGTACAAAATCCATCACCAGGTGGATGGGGGTACCCTCCCCCATGAGAATGGCTTGCAGTATACTCTATACAAACAAGCAAGCAGAGTTCAGATCCCCTCCTATTTTATCCCACGGGAGAGACCCTCTAAAAACTGGAACTCCTTCCCTAGAGAGGACTTATGAATGTGCCATGGCACTCTCCCACCAGGTATAAAACTGTATATATTCTCTACCTGCAATTCTGAACTCCCAGCATGCCCCTCCACTCTCAGTCCGAGGTCTGAAAGCCTGTCCATCATGGAGTCCAAATTCTTGGGCATTTTCTCAAGAGGGCGTGGGCTATTGCTGGTCTGTGCTGATGCTGTGGCATGGGAGTAAGGAGAAGATGCTGAACAGAGGCTGAGGGAACCATACGGGAGAAGGAGAGGCACAGCAACAGCTACGGCAGGAACAATAGGGCTCACACCCCTGGGGATATTTTGAAGAGACACTCCCTGACTCTCTGGGCAACCAGAGGAAGCCAGGCATCTTCTCTTGTGGCAGCTCCCGGCAGAACAGATCTGGGACAGAAATGCAGGCCCCATGAGTAAAGGGTATGCCTGAGGCAGTACCTGCCTTGGTCAAGTGCAGCAGGAAGCACACAGCGATGGCAACTCCCAGGGCAGGGCTGAGCAGAAGGACTGCTTAGTGAGCCTAAGATGCACCTGGCCGTCAGGGGATCATAGATGAGACAAAAGCAGGCAGGAAACCGAAAGCTGAGTGTGAGCTCTAACAGCACCCACCCCAACACAGACTATAGCCGAGACAGACAAGCCAGCTCCAGGCAATGGCACAGACCAGGGCTGAGTTGCAGTTTCTGTGAACTTAAACAGTGTCTGATCCACAGGGGAATATAGCTGGGACAGAAACAAATTCTGCAAAATTGTTCTGTTCTGTTAGCAACATCAATCAGGGGTGGGGCTGGAACTGAGTAAACTGCCCCAGTCTCCATTAAGCACCCGAAGTTGTCAGGCCTCAGCTCCCCCTGCTGTATGGTGGCAGTGTGTTTGAGGCCTGGCCAAGGAGACATAGATCTCCCTGTGACTCAGGCAGGTGCAAACCCCTGGAGCATCTTCTCATTGGAGGGAACTGGGTCACAGCCCTGTGGGGGTACCAGTGACTGGGTATGAGAGAGGTGCAAGGTGGGGAAGGAGCTATCAACCTTCCCAGCCTAATTTATTTGCTGGGTGGGTCCTTCTGACCTCACAGAGCACCAGAGGGAGTCATACTTGAGCTGCCAGCAGACCCCTGCTATCTAGTTACTGGAGACCTTTTGAATTCTCCTGCCTGAGACCAATGCTGACTGGAACAATTTATTTGGACCTCTTGAAATAAGCCAATCACCTGAAGACTATCCAAAGTAGTACACTGGATATGTGGTTGTGGGAAGGTTTGAGTTTCTTGTTCTAGTTGTTGCCTGTGGGGTGCCTTAATTACTAGTATTTCTCCACTGCTGAGACTTCAACCCAGAGTAACTGATTCACTAGGGTAGGACAGAGACCAGCTGAAAATAAGGCAGAGCCACTTAGCCCTACCACACCGAGTAAGTCCCCAGTGTCTCAGGCCGTAGCATTATATGGGTCCTTTGCAAAGCTCTAGGGGAAAAGGTACAGACACCAGTCCCAGCTCTTGGGCAAAGGGCTGGTTAGTCACTACTCCAGGAGCCCCCCCAACCCAACTTCACCTTATCTGCTCATCCAGCCAAACAGTGTAAAATAATCATGGGGCAGAATCAGCGGAAAAACTCTGGTGACATGAATAACCACAGCAGATCAACTCCCCCAGGAATGATATGGCGGACACAACTAAAGATCATTCATAAACAGATGGCTGAGGTGTCAGAAATAGAATTCAGAATTTGGATTGCAAATGAGATTAATAGAAGGGAGGTAAAGTTGGAAGTAGAAATTCAAGGAGCATTTCAAAAGTTGTCTCAAGAATTCAATGAATTCAAAGAAAAATCACCAAAGATTTCGACATATTGAGACAAGAATTTGCAGACCTCAGAGATCTGAGAAATATAGTAGAATGCCTTAGTAACAGAATGGAGCAAGCAGAAGAAAGGATTTCTGACATTGAAGACAAAGCTTTTGAATGCTTCCAAACTCTAAAAGAGGAAGAGAAATGGAGAACAAAAACGGATCACTCTCTCAGAGTGCTCTGGGATAATTCAAAGAAAACTAATATTTGCCTTATAGGAGTCCCTGAAGGCAACGATGTTGCTTCTCAAGGCACAGAGGCTCTTCTTCATGAGATTGTGAAGGAGAACTTTCCAGACATCTTTCAAGAGATTCTGAAATTCAGGTAGCAGACAGTTTCAGAACCCCAGCACAACTCAACCTGAATAAGACATCCCCCAAGCACATCATAATTAACTTCACTAAAGTTAATATGAAGGAGAAAATTCTGAAAGCAGCCAGACATAAGAAAACCATAACCTACAAGGTCAGGGTTAGGGTTATGGTTTTCTTATGAACCTACAAGGGTTATGGTTTTCTTATGAACCTTTCAAGCTAGAAGAGGGTAGTCATCCATGTATAATCTCCTAAAACAAAATAACTTTCAACCAGGATCCTGTATACGGTGAAACTGAGTTTCATTTATAATGGAGAAATTAAATACTTTAATGACATTCACATGTTGAAGAAATTTGCCATAACTAAACCAGCACTCCAGTATATTCTCAGAATTATCCTCCATTAAGACCAGTGCAATCCTCCACCACCAAAGTAAACTCAGAAACTTTTGATCAAATTCTAACTTCCACAGTGGTGAAAAGATTAAAAATGTCCATTGAACATTAGAAAAATGTGATACCCAAAATTCTACCAGGCTTATCAATATTTACAATTAATGTGAATGGCTTAAATTGTCCTTTAAAGAGGCACAGGTTGGCTGACTGGATACAAAAACTCAGGCCAGATATCTGTTGGATACAAGAATCTCATGTTACTTTAAAAGATAAATATAGACACAGGGTGAAGGGATGGTCATCTATATTTCAGGCAAATAGAAAGCAGAAAAAAGTAGGTGATGCAATTTTATTTGCAGATACAATAGGCTTTAAACCAACAAAAGTAAGGAAAGATACGGATAGTCACTTCATATTTGTTAAGAGTAACGCTCAACATGATGAGATTTCAATTATTAACATTTATGCACCCAACCAGAATGCGCCTCAATTTATAAGAGAGACTCTAAACAGACATGAGCACCTTGACTTCCTCCAGCACTATAATAGTCAGAGATTTTAACATTCCTTTGTCAGTGTGGAGAGATGCTCCAAAAAGAAACTCAGCAAAGAAATTTTAGACTTAAACTTACCATTCAACATTTGGATTTAACAGACATCTACAGAACATTTCACCCTAACAAAACTGAATATACATTCTTCTTATCAGCAGACGGAAAATACTCCAAAATTGTTCACATCTTAGGTCACAAGTTTAACCTCAGCAAATTTAAAAGAATAGAAATTATTCCTTGCATCTTCTCAGACCATCATGGAATAAAAGTTGAACTCTTAACAGGAATCTGCATACTTATACAAAAACATGGAAACAAAATAGCCTTATGCTGAATAAATAGCTGGGTCATAGATGAGATTAAGAAGGAAATTACCAAATTTTTGGAACAAAACGACAATGAAGACATGAATTATCAGAACCTCTGGGATACTGAAAAGTCAGTCCTAAGAGAAATTTATAGCACTGCAAGCCTTCCTCAAGAGAATGGAAAAAGAGGAAGTTAATAACTTAATGGCACATCTCAAGCAACTGGAAAAGGAAGAAAATTCCCAATCCCAAACCCAGCAGAAGAAAAGAAATAACCAAAATTAGAGCAGAATTAAATGAAATTGAAAACAAAAGAATTATACAACAGATTACTAAATCAAAAAGTTGGTTCTTTGAAAAGGTCAATAAAATAGATAAACCTTTGGCTAACCTAACCAGGAAAAAAAAAATAGTAAAATATCTAATTTCATCAATCAGAAATGGTAAAGACAAAATAACAACAGACTCCTCAGAAATTCAAAAAATTCTTGAAGTTTTTGGCCAGGGTCGGGTTTGAACCCACCACCTCCAGTATATGGGGCCGGTGCCCTACTCCTTGAGCCACAGGTGCCGCCCCAGAAATTCAAAAAATTCTTAATGAATATTACAAAAAAATTTATTCTCAGAAATATGAAAATCTGAAGGAAATTGACCAATACTTGGAAGCACTCCACCTTCCAAGACTCAGCCAGAATGAAGTGGAAATGTTGAACAGGCCTATATCAAGTTCTGAAATAGCATCAACTATACAAAATCTCCCTAAAAAGAAAAGCCCAGGACCAGATGACTCCACATCAGAATTCTACCAAACCTTTAAAGAGGAACTAGTACCTATATTACTCAACCTTTTCCAAAATATAGAAAAAGAAGGAATACTACCCAACATATTCTATGAAGCAAACATCACCTTGATCCCCAAACCAGGAAAAGACCCAACAAGAAAAGAAAA
>CAUYON010052784.1:0-11574 GCA_963573935.1 Arctocebus calabarensis
CCAGCTACTAGGGAGGCTGAGGCAAGAGAATCGCTTAAGCCCAAGAGCTGGAGGTTGCTGTGAGCAGTGTGACGCCACGGCACTCTACCCAGGGCGATAAAGTGAGACTCTGTCTCTACAAAAAAAATAAAAAATAAAAAATAAATAAAAAATGTACCCAGAGCATTTTTCATAACAAAGTCTTCTGGAGAAAGTGATACAACAGCCTTATCTAACCTAGGAGTAGAGCATTTATTTAACTCCTCTTTAGGCTTCCTGTCTCACCTACAGTGAGAACAAAAAAGAGATAAGAAATACTTGTACAAGTACACACAAATGTACAAGTACCCTTAAAGACTGAGATTTAATCATAAGATCATAGAATACTCTGCCTACCCCAACTCTTACCATGGTAACAACAGGGCCCCAGCATAAAAATGGATACATATGGAAGAGAAGGAAGCTACATATTCTACTTAAAGAGGAGTTCTCAGGGAAACCCAAAGACAACAGAGGAGACAAAAACAAGAGAGAGGAACTGTAAGCCTCTGGCTCCTAGAGCTATAACAAACATTAAACACATTCCAGTTCTTGTCAACACAGAACCTCACATTGACGGCCTGTTTACCTAATTTACCATTATTTAATACATGATGTCCAGCTTTCAACAAAAAAATTATAAGTCATGATAAAGGGCAAGAAAAAACACAATCTAAAGAGATAAGGCAAGTATCAGATGTGACACAGATGTTACAATTATCAGGTAGTTAATTTAAAGTAATCATGATTAATATGTTAAGGTCCAAAGGGAGAAAAGTAGACTATGTATAAGAATAGATGGTCAATATAAACAGAAATACAGAAACACTAAGAAAGGATCAAAAGGAAACACTAGAAATCAAAATGCTGTGAAAGAAATTAAAAATGCCTTTGATGAGCAAGTGATTTGACTGGTGTGACTGCAAGAAGAGTAAGTGCCTATTGATTAGGGAAAGAAACCAGCCCAAAAAGGCTATAGGCTAGATAATTCCAATTATATATTCTGTAACAGACAAAACTACAGCCATATTTTGAAAAATCACGATCACCAGGGGCTTGGAAGTACTAGGGAAGGATAAATAAATAAATTTGGAGTGATTAAACCACTTTTTATTATACTGTAATTCTGGATTTATGGTATTATACATTGTTCACAAGCCATAAAAAATACAGCACAAAGATCAAATGTTAATGTATGCAAATTTTTAATGAACTATAGTGGAGGTCGGGGTATTTAGACAAGTAATGTAGACCTTAACAAGAGAATCTAAATACATTAGAAATGTACGAAATAAACTCACTGAAGGTGAAGGGAGAATAGGTGCTGGCCTAAGTGACTTTGGCGATGGGTAGAGTCCATAATACTAAAAGCAAAAGGACCCACACATAAGGACTTTACTCTAGTTAATAAAATTATTTCTCACAGGAGATGTTAACAATTTTTTTTTTGCTGAAGATATATGTATTCTATTGCATTTTTCCATCTTTCTCATGGATTTTTAAAATGCCATCTACTGAAAGCTCAATTGATTCCATCTGTATTATTTTCTTTTATTATCTTTATCATTAAATCATAGCTGTGTACTATAGTGCAATCAAGGGTTACAATGTACTGGTTTCATATACAATCTTAACTATTTTCATCAAACTGATTAACATAGCCTTTCTGGCATTTTCTCAGTTATTATAAAGTTAACAATTTTGACACAGCTATACATGTATACTGGAACTGAACAACTAAGTAAAGGAGTAGCAAACAGTGGAAACCAGCCAGTCTCTCACTGTTGGAATGAGAATTTACAGGTAAGCAAGAAGAGGCCTGAATGATTAGCGGATTAAAGCTGGAATCATCAGTAATAACTCATGTTTAGCTTAATATGGATAAAGATCCTTACACATAGAAGTGCGTGTGTATACATGCTCACGAGTTAGAAATATGCTCACACATACTTCTTTGCTCTCTCAACTGAGCACTTAAACAAAATGGCATCCCTTTGAAAACAAAAATATGTTTGTTTCTAATACCAAACATATCTTGGTTTCTATTCCATTCTCCACTAAGAGGAACCTGGAGTCTTTAGAGAAATGGTTGATTCTAGTACTAGGGCAAGAAATATACAAATAGTCTATAGACTCAGCATCTTACAGTGTCAGAAAGTAAGAAAATAATAAAAAATAAAAACAAACTTCATACTGATGGGAATATACCCCAAAAGCCCAGGAGCCAAGTTAAAGAGCTCCCTTTGCCAAAGCTGGAACAACTTCAGCAACAAATAAAGTTATAATGATTATAATCCAGAGTATAAAATAACTATCTGTGAGTCCATATTGATATAAATAAATGACTGGATAAGTTAATAAATTGGGATAAGAGATGTTCCAAATAACTTATGTAGATATTCTCCCCTGAAGAATGTGGAACATAATTCTTTACTCCTCAACTGTGGAATGAACACAGTGACTTCCCTCCAAAAAACGAGTATGAAAATGGAGAAAGAAAAAAAAAGTAACTTTATAGGAAAGAAACCTGACAAGGTTTCTACTTAGTCTTTCAGCCAGGTGATCAAGGTCAACACCAGCAATAAATCATGTTGATAATAGTGCCCTCAATAGAATATGAAAAAAAAATTTGGCACTATACTTCTGTAGCATTCTTCCCCTTCCTAAAAAAAATCTTAACTCCTGTAAAATCATGAAAACACATCAGACTAATCCAAATTGAGGGACATTCTACAAAACACCTGACTGGTAATTCTTAAAACTGTCAATGTCATCAAAAACAAGAAAAATGAGAAACTGTCACAGCCAAGAGGAAACTAAAAGAAACATGACAACTAAATACATATAATGTCAAGTAAAAAGATATTAGGTAAAAAATAAGAAAATCTAAATAAATTATAAACGTCTGTTAATAATAAATATTTGCTCAATAGTCATATCAAATGTTATTAAAAGTAGGGGAAACTGAGCAAAGGGTATATAGGCACTCTCTGTGCTATGTTCTTAATTTTGTTCCAAAAATAGTCCTAAAAATAAAATCTAATAAAATAAATGCCAAGCTCAGAATGACCAGAAATCCACCTACCCTCAAAAGCCTATGTTGTCAACTTAATTCCCACTTCAACAGTACTGCAGCCTACTGAGAGGTGATTAGGCCATGAGGTCATGAATGTATCAAGGTCATTATTGAGGTAAAGAATTCCTTATCACAAGAGTAAGTTTGTTATTGCAGGAGTGGGTTCCTTATAAAAGGATCAATTTGGTCCCCTTCTCTCTGTCTCACATTCTTGCCTTCAGCCACAGGATGACACCACCAGAAAGCCCTCACCCGATGTTGGCCCCTTTATATTATACTTATATAATAAGTATACTTATTATATTATCCTTATATAACAAAATGTGAGAAATTTATTAATTTTCTTTAAAATTACCCAGTCTCTGGTATTTTGTTACCGTAGCACAAAAGGATTAGGGCACCTATACCTAGGATTTCATTCCTATTATTAACTTACTTTTCTGACATTGACTAATCAGCTGTGCTTCAGGTTATGTAACAGTAGTTGAGAATTACAAAGATCAATTATAAATCCATATCCAAACTCTGCTTTGGGTAAAGGATATAAAATCTATAAAAGACAGAACTTTTAAGGATATAAAATCTGGTAATGATATAAAAAAAACCTATAAAAGATAGAACTTTTTTTCCTTCCAAAAAAATCTTCTGTCAAGCTGGGGAAAGGGGGACACACACTTAAAGGGAAAAATTAATTTACAATAAGCACCAAATAAACATAAGTGCTATGTAAGTTCAGAAAGGATGATGTTGATTCAGTAAATCAGAAAATGTGCCATAGAGAAACTAGTGTAAGATTAGGAAAGGTGGACGGAGAAGGGAAGAAATGTGATAAGTACAGAGAGTGGAAATAATAAAGATGGAGTGAGGGAAGTCTCAGGCGTTCAAATGGGAGCTACCTGGAGCACTTCTTATTATGGAAATATGAACAGTGTCCCCAAATACTGATCCACATACCAGAGAGCATAACAATTGTAATATTCTAACCAATAAGTACTTGGTAAATTTAGAGCAAATACTAACTTTAAAAAATAAAGCAAATATTAATAACTTTTATAACGTGTCTTTATTCCAAAGAGCTCAAGCTATTCCTCAAACATAATTTCACTTAACTTTTCACTGAAGTATTAAAAGCAAGGCCGGGTGTCATGGATCAGGCCTGTATTCCTAACACTCTGGGAGGCTGAGGTGGATGGATTACTTGAGCTTAGGAGTTTAAGACCAGCCTGAGCAAGAGAGACTGTTTCTACTAAAAATAGAAAAATTAGTGGGGGGCTTGGTAGCAGATGATTATAGACCCAGATACTCAGGAGGCTGAGGCAAGAGGATCTCCTTGAACCCAGGAGTTTCAGGCTGCTCGGAGCTATGAGGCCATGGCACTCTAGCCTGGGGCAACAGAGTGAGACTCTGTCTAAAAAAAAGTATTTAAAGCAGTAAAAGTATGAAATAAAGACTATAAAACACAGAAAATGGGATTTCTAAGGTAAATCTGAGGCTAAGATTTGAGTTTCCAGAATCTTACAGGACAGGGTTTTTCTCCTGGTTCAGGTTCATCATCTATGGGGGTAACACTTGAATGTTCCCTAAAAGGTTAGAGGAACTAGAAAAGTTCCAGAAAACTTTTGAAAGTCAGGGTTCTAGAGAAACACAAACTGGAAGAAAAACACTGATATAACTCATGTGTTTGAACATTAAAATGTTTTATTATTTAACATTTTATTTATATAAATATCTATATCCATATGATACAGAATAAAATGTTTTAGATTGAGATTGAGATCCATTTTTTTATTATATTATAAATAAATCAGATTCCAGGGGTGTCCTATTTTCATTTCTCCTTTGAAATCTTAAAAGGGTCCAGTAAGATTAGCCCACATAACAAAATCCTCAAACCAGAGATGCTGGCGTGGATGTGGAGAAAAGGGAACACTTCTACATTGCTGGTGGGAATGCAAACTAATACGTTCCTTTTGGAAGGATGTTTGGAGAATACTTAGAGATCTAAAAACAGAACTGCCATTTGATCCTATAATTCCTTTACTAGGTATATACCCAAAAGACCAAAAACCACAGTATAACAAAGATATTTGTACCAGAATGTTTATTGCAGCCCAATTCACAATTGCTAAGTCATGGAAAAAGCCCAAGTGCCCATCAATCCACGAATGGATTAATAAATTGTGGTACATGTATACCATGGAATATTACGCAGCCTTAAAAAAAGATGGAGACTTTACCTCTTTCATATTTACATGGATGGAGCAGGAACATATTCTTCTTAGCAAAGTATCTCAAGAATGGAAGAAAAAGTATCCAATGTACTTAGCCCTACTATGAAGCTAATTTATGGCTTTCATATGAAGGCTATAACCCAATTATAGCACAAGACTCTGGGGAAAGGGGCAAGGGTGGGGATGGGAGGAGGGAGGATGAGTGGAGGGAGGGCAATTGGTGGGATCACATCTAGGTGCACCTTAGAAGGGTACAGATGGAACTTACCAAATGCAGAATACAAATGTCTTCATACAATAACTAGGAAAGTGCCATGAAGGCTATGTTAAACAGTTTGATGAAAATGTTTAAGATTGTATATGAAGCCAGCATGTTGTACCCCACGATTGCACTAATGTACACAGCTATGATTTAATTTTTAAAAAAAGAAAAGAAATCTTAAAAGGGGAGAGATGCTTTAAGCATCTCCTAGCATCTCAAATGGGTGCCTGTTAATGAACCCACACTTCCTCCCATTCCCACTCTCTAAAACCAAACTCTAACTCTATCACCCTTCCTTAGAAACTTTCCTACATTTAAGAATGTTCTACACAAAATAATAATAATAATAATAATACCTAACATCACATAACATTATTATCACTTGACTTTGTATTTGAAGCTAGGACAAAACATATGAAAAATTCATAGAAAAGCAATGGAAAGACAGAATATTGAAGTGATCTAACCAAGATCAGATACCTAAGAAAAGGCATGACTTACTACTTAAATCGCCAGTTTAATTTCAGAGCATCAAAGACTTCATTTTAGAAATTTACTGCCATGTGGAGAGGGACTGTTCAATACTGCTGCTATGAGGGCTTTGTTTCATTTCATTTGCTTTTAGCAGTTCTCCAGCAGAAGGGAATAGCTTCATTCAATAGGGTCAGAGATTATAACAGCAGCAATTATGATGAGATTCCACTGATAACATTAGCATACTGTCCACTGCATGTGTAATGGGCTCCCAGCAGGTGGCAGATAGGTTGAGAAAGGTTCGGATAAAAAGGCCCTGGGTATAGTCACTCAGAAGCAAAGCTCCACATTAGCCTATAGCCCTGCCCATAGGCAGCCTTCTTGATGATTAAGCTTTAATTCAGTGACTAGTTCAATATCTTATCCATATCTTTCTGCATAAGAACTCCCTAATTAATACTTTACCTCCCTGTGCTACATCCCCAGGGATCAAGAATAGCCCTCTTTCTTGCCTTCTCTTTCAGCTGTAATTATTTCCAGAGCTGCAACCCTCCAATAAAGTCTGGACCCTGAGACAAAGGCTGTGGGACTTACCTACCCATCAACTGCCAACTGGATCCTTCGCAACACTGATTTCTGACCCGGATGTGTTCATACTGCACTGTGCAGCCGGCAGCCCACCTCCAGCAATCCGGGCACCCAAGTATGGTTGACAGGGAACCCTAAAATAAACTTCAAATGGCAGTAACCAAGAGGGTATTGTTTAAAGTTTATTTCAAATTCTTAGATTTCTCAAGTAAATAGTTCTATTATACCTCATGGTTAATCCCACTGGTTGTATTTATATATGATATTTCTTTTAAAAAATTAACTTTTAATATGTTTTAAAAATGTTCTGCCAATTGATAAAACAATACATTCAAATCTTAGAGAATTCAAGGGGGGAATACAGAAAAAGAAGTATCACTCTTAATTAATTTCTTAATTAATTTCTCAGAGAATATTAAGAATATGAATCACACTGCAATAGTTTGTTTTCCTAATTTCACTTAGTATTTTACCATGAACATTTTCTCCTGACATTAATAATTCTTTGAAAATGATTATAGCTGCTGCATGATTTTTCATTGTAAGGATGTACAACAGTTTATTTAATCATTGCCCTAAGGTTTTTTTCTCTTAGCTTATAGAAACTGCCCTAAAGTGAGGTTAAGAAAGGGTACTGTCTGAAAAATGAAAAGCATTACTACAGGTTCAGAAAAAAATAACAGATCCTTCAGCCATATTCTCACTAACATTTGAATGGAAAATGTCCTGAGTCTTATTTCAAGGGGAAAAATCATTACATACCTAACTGAGCACAGTGGCCTTTCCAGGACACAAACAGAAAGAAAAAGGATTCTCTCCACCTCATAGGTAAAGGATTGATATAAAAACAATTCCAGATTTAAGTCAAACGCTGCTTTGACTTTGAAAATTGAAAATAAAGTGCCTAAGACATTTTTAGAAACACAAGACAAAAACTTGTCAACAGTAAATCTCAAAATGGAGTGAGTCATGTAGACTCTATACGCGAATCTTGAGGTTTATGCCCCATTACCTGTGACCAAATCTAGGAGCTGGAAAGCCCAACTTCTGTTCTGGCAAAATACTAATCTTCTAACCCTTTGATATCCCCATTATCACCCCTAAAGGTGAAAAATGGCAAAAGCACTCCAGGATCAAGGATGGGCTAAAAATACATGTTTATTTGTTTAACACTAAAGATTAAGAATATGAAACACACACAAAGATTGTTTTGCTTCTAGTAACTGACCAACAAAAATAGAACTTGCCAAAGAAAATAAATTACCCTTAACAACACAGAAGAATTAATCAGGAACGAATCTGCCAAAAAGTCCACTGGACTCTAAGTGGCCAAAAGATAGGAGTGACTTAGCCATTCTTGTATCCCTGGCATCCACCCCACCATCTGGACCCATATTTAGACACAGTAGAAATTTGGTTAATGTTAAACTGAACTGTGAAGCAGATGAACATGGTTCAATATAATTATGAAAAGAACAAAAAGAATTCATGGAAAGCTGGAATAAATAAAACAAGGTGCATTGCTAAGCACATTTTGTTACTCGAAATAATAAAACATTTTAGAAAGGTTACTAAAACCTGTACTAATATGTAAAACTCAATTGCACTTCTAAACACTAACAACAAATCATAAAATGTAACAGAGCCTATTTTAAAATAACATTAGAAACACAAAGAAGTTAGAAATAGATTTAACAAAATATATGCAATACCTTTATTAAAAATACTAAAGATTCAGAGTATCAATGTCTTTATATAGTGATCAAGAAAATGCCATGAAGGCTATCTGTAACAGTACGATCAAAACATTTCTGAATGTATATGAATCATGCCCTATGATTGCACCAATGTACAGCATTATGATTCAATAAAATTATTTAAAAAAAAAAAAAGCCTTTCCTTTTTAGGTAGGAGATTGAAAGAGTATCCTCTGAAGAATTTTGCCAGGCCAAGAGGAAAGACCTAGGAATACTGAAAATATTTTCTTTATTTTTTTTATTGATTTACTTTTGTTATTTATTAGAATTTCCCACAACTAAATGGTCCAACTTGATCATCCTACAGGGCTACTGGTAGAAGTAATTGGTAGTCAGAAAAATGCAAATTCAAGTAGCAATGTTCATAAAAATTGGCTTTGCAGAGGACTGGCAACCTGAGGCAAAGAACTTTTTTTAGGGGCATCTGTTCTGTAACTATGTCCTTGAAAATGTGCCTTATTGATAGTATTTGATTCAATATGAAGAAAAGCTGATGCTTATTGTCTTTCCCTTAAGTTCTTCTAAAAAGTGATGTAAACTTTGCACATAAGAAACATACTATACAGCAAAAATGTGCCCCAGCCTACAGGAACAAACCATGCTTGAACAGGGATTTGGGGTCCATGAATAAGCCTTCTCAAGTTGTCTGTGGTCATCTTGCTTTCTGTTCATTTGTATATCCTTCAGGAACTAGCCCTACCTCTCCTGGAGTGAGAGGGGAAACAGAAACCAGACCCTGTTCTCAAGAAGTACTGGTAGCACCAATTTATCACAAAAGACCAAATAAGATCAGTACTCTGCCATAAAAGAGCCATAAGCAGGTGTGTGTCTTCCTGTCCATCTAGAACTGAAATATCAAGATTGAGACTAGATGTAATATTCATACCCCCAAAACAATTTTCAGAGGGCTGCCAGGTTCTGAAGGTGGGAATGTGAGCTAACTATGCCATGGGTAGAAAAGACTAGTTGGAGCTATCAGACCAGTGAGTCTCTGAAGACAGTTTCTATTTCTGCTTCTCATATCAGTGGACCTTTATCCAATGATGTATCAAAAGCCAGTCAGCCTTGTTGGATAAGAAATTTTTTGTTGGTTCTAACAAAATTCCTCTTTTGTTTATGTATTTAATTTGTCCCCATTTCCCATCCTCACAGGCAACCATTTCTGACATGTTTAATATAAATATGTATTCTTATAAGACAGTATTATATATTGCTACTTTGTAACTATGTATTTTATATTCATATATATCTCATTCCATTTCTAATCTTTTTACTCTGTATTATCTTTTTAAGATCAATCCATAAGTTTATGTGTATGACTGCCCCATAAATGCACATGGTGAGTGTTTATCCTATTTTACCTATTAACATTACCAGCACTGGAAACTAAGATTGCCTCTAATCTGATGCCTCCACAAATAAGGCTGGGTTAAGCTTCTCTAACCATGTCCTCCTATGTGAAATTATTTGGCCATATGATATGCATATACTGAATTGGACTGAGTCCTGCCAGAGAGTTCTCCATAATGGCTGCACCAGTCTATACTCCCTGCCTGGCATAACTAAAGATGACTAGCAATAATAAAATAAAATAAATCTGCCTTTACAGAATTACTCTGATAAAAGCCCCAACAAGAAGTAAGTTTTAGTTGTAGTTTTTGATAGTAAGTACATGAGTGAGCTAAATCTCCACCTAGCAAGCAATGCCAATTTTCACTATGTCTTATACAAAAGTCTTCAAAAGTTTCAGAGTTTCTTTAAATTAAAATTAACATTTGACTTGATAAAAGAGAAGGATTTTCTTTTTCAAATTAATATGAGGGTACAAATTTTTAGGTTACATTGTCTTCAATTCTGAAGTAAAGTTCAAGTTATAGTTGAGTCCTTTACCCAGGGGACATGCTGAATTCCCTCCCATTGTGCACATTAGATGAAATCCTACCAACTGCCCTCCTCCCTCCTACCAATTGCCCTCCCTCCCCTCACTCTCTCCTTTGTTTGACTACATTTGTGTTTTATCATTCACGTGGGTGTGTAGTTGTTTATATATTGGTTCCATGTTAGTATTGAGTACATCGAATTTTTTTTTTCCTTTCTTGCTTCAACTCCATCCAGATAAACACAAAAAACGTAAAGTCTCTATCTTTTCTTACGGCTGAATAGTATTCCATGGTATACATATGCCACAGTTTGTTAATCCATTCCTGAGTTTATGGGCATTTGGGTTGCTTCCACAACTTGGCAATTGTACACTGGACTACAAGAAACATACTGGTGCAAATGTCTTTGTGGTAAAATGACTTTTCTCCTTCTGAATAGATACCTAGTAATGGAATTGTGGGATCAAATGGAAGGTCAACTTTTAGTTCTTTAAGAATTCTCCATACTTCTTTCCACAAAGGTGTTATTAGTTTGTAGTCCCACCAGCAGTGTAGAAGTGTTCCCTTCTCTCCACATACACACTATCATCTGCAGTTTTGGAACTTTGTATGTGAGCTAGTCTTATCTGGGGTTAGGTGATATCTCAGAATGGTTTTGATTTGCATTTCTCTGATGATTAGAGATGATGAGCATGTTTCATGTGTTTGTTTTGTCCATTCATTGTCATCATCAGAGAGGTTTCTGTTCAAGTTTATGGGCAAGAATATTTTAAATACATATATGAATAAAACCTAGACAAAAGGGTGCAATTATTTAAAAATGTTCCAAGTTGTATTATTTCCAGAATGATCCTTTCTTTCTTTTTTTTTTTTTTTAACAAAATGTTTAATTCAATACATATTTACTACTACAAAAAATAGTAGGGGCAATAGACTGGGGCAAAAAATGTCTATAATTCTGGAAGTTATTAATTTATTTATTATTAAATCATAGCTGTGTACATTAATGCAATTATGGGGTACAATGTGCTGGCTTTATATACATTTTGTTTTGTTTTGTTTTGTTTTTTGCTTCATTTTTGTTTATTCATCATGAATCTGGAAATGGACAAGTCAAATAAAATAAATTGTTCTATTTTCATTAGTTTTAATATTTTTCTGCAAATTCCCAACTCTTTCTTTTTTTTTTTTTATTGTTGAATCATAGCTGAGTACATTAGTGCAATCAAGGTACAATGTGCTGGTTTCATATACAATCTGAAACATTTTCATCAAACTGTTTGACATA
>CAUYON010052787.1:0-10630 GCA_963573935.1 Arctocebus calabarensis
TGTGTACTTCAGTGATATCCTCATGATGCCACATTGGGTGTTGCTGTGGGTTATCATCCTCAAGCTTAACATCAGTGATGTCCTCCTGATGTGACCATGGGTGATGCCCTGGGATATCATCTTTAAGAATCATATCAGTGATGTCAGGACACACTTGATGTGGCCCTGGGTTACCGACTTTAACTTTATCCTCAGTGACTTCCCCCAATTGACACAGTGGGTGTTACACTGGGTTTCCATCTTTAAGCTTAACCTCAGTGAATTCTTCCTGATGTAACAGTGGGTGTTGCCCTTAGTTACTGTCATTAAGCTCAACCTCAGTGAAGTCCTCCCAACCTCATAGATGGTGTTGCCCTGGGTTACCGTCTTTAAGCTTAACCTTTGTGAAGTACTCCTGTCATCACAGTGGGTATTGCCCTGGGTTACAACTTTAAGCTGAACCTTAGTGATGTCCTTCAACGTGACAGTGTGTGTGGCCCTGGGTTACCGTTGTTAAGCTTAACGTCAGTGATGCCACCTGACATCACAGTGAGTGATGAATTGGGTTTCTGTCTTTAACTTAACCTCCGTGATGTCCTACTGAAATCACTGTGGTTGTAGCCTTGGGTTACCATCTTTAAGCTTAACTTCAGTGACATCCTTCTGATGTCACAGTGGGTTTTGCCCTTGGTTACTGTCTTTAAACAACTTCCTTAATGTCCTCCTGAAGTCACAGTGAGTGTTGCCCTGGGTTACTGTCTTTAAGCTTTACCTCAGTGATATCCTTGTGATATCACATTGTGGTTGCCCAGGGTTACCATCTTCAAGCTTAACCTCAGGGGTGTTCTCCTGATGTCACCATGGGTATTGCCCTGGGGTACCATCCAAGGACATCCTCCTGATGTCATGCAGGCTGTGGCCATGGTTTACCCTATTTAAGCTTAACCTCAGTGATGTCCTCCAGTCAACACAGTGGATGTTAACCTGGGTTATCATCTTTAAGATTATCCTTAGTAACATTCTTTTGACATTACAGTGGGAGTTACCCTGGGTTACAATCTTTAAACTTAACCTCAGTGACATCTTCCTGACATTCCAATGGTTGTTGCCCTGGATTGCTGGTTTTAAACTTAACCTCAGTGATATTCTCCTGACTTCATAGTGAGTTTTGCCTTGGGTTACCATCATTAAGCTTAATCTGAGTGACGTTCTCCTTTGGTCACAGTGTGTGTTGCCCTGGGTTACCAACTTTAAGCTTAACTTCAGCAACGTCCTTTTGACATCACAGTGGGTGTTGCCCTAGTTTACCGTCCTTAAGCTTAACCTCAGTGATTTCCTTCTGACTTCACAGTAGGTGTTAGCCTAGGTTACCATCCTTAAGCTTAACATCAATTATGTCCTTTTGATTTCACTTTCACTGTTGCCCTGGGTTATTTTCTTTAAGTTTAACCTCCAGAGGATGTCACAGTGGATGTTGCCCTGGGTGTTGCCATTGTTAAGCTTAAGCTGAGTGGCATACTCCTGACGCCTTTTGATTTCACTTTCACTGTTGCCCTGGGTTATTTTCTTTAAGTTTAACCTCCAGAGGATGTCACAGTGGATGTTGCCCTGGGTGTTGCCATTGTTAAGCTTAAGTTGAGTGGCATACTCCTGACGCCACAGTGGGTGTTACACTTGGTTACATTACTTAAGCTTGACCTCAGTGATGTCCCTTTGATGTCACAGTTGGTATTTCCCAGGGTTACTGTCTTTATGATTAACCTCACTGACTTCCTCCTGTTGTCACAGTGGTTGTTGTCCTGGGTTTAAACTTTAAACTTATGCTCAGTGACATTTTCCTGACGTCACCCTGGGTTTTCTCAGAGTTAACATCATTAAGATTAACGTCAGTGAAATCATTTTGAAGTCACAGTGGGGTTTGCCCTGGGTTACTGTGTTTAAGGTTAACCTCAGTGATGTCCTCCTGGCATCACAGTTGGTGTTGCCTTGGGTTACCATTTTTTAAGCTTAACCTGAGTGATATCCTCCTGATGCCACATTGAGTGTTTCCCTGGGTTTCAATCATTAAGCTTAACGTCTGTGATGTCCTGTTTTTGTCACATTGGGTGTTACCCTGGGTTACCGTGGTTAAGTTTAACCTCAGTGATGTCTTCCTGTATTCACAGTGAGTATTCTCCTGGGAGAACATCACATAACCTTAGTGATGTGCTCCTGAAGTAACAGTGAGTGTTGCCCTGTATTATCATCATTAAGCTTAACCTCATTGACGTGCTCCTGATATCACAGTGGGTATTGAACTGGGTTACCGTTTTTAAGCACCACCTCCGTTGTGTACTCCTGAAGTCATTGTGTGTGTTGCCTTCTGTTTTGTCTTGAACCTTAACCTCACTGAAGTCCTCCTGAAGTCACAGTGAGTGTTGCCTGGTGTTACGTTTTTTAAGCTTAACCTCACTGATGTCCTTCTGATGCCACAGTGGATGCTGCCCTGGGTTACTATCTTCAAGCTTAACCTCAGTGACAGCCTCCTGATGTCACATTGAGTGCTGCTTGGTTTCTCATCATAAGGATTAACCATAGTGATGTCCTCCTGACACCACGGTGGGTGTTACATTGGTTTACCTCAGTGACGTCCTCCTGACGTCACAGTGGGTTTTGCTCTTGGTTACCATGTTTAAGCTTAACCCCCCCTGATGTCCTCCTGATATCATAGTGGGTGTAGCCCTGGGTTACTGTCTTTAAATTTAACCTCCGTGCATCCCTTGACATCAAAGTGGGTGTTTCCCTGGGGTTCCGTCTGTATCCTTAACCTTAGTGACATCCTCCTGATACCTAAGCAGTCATGGCCCTTGGTTATTGTCTTTAAACATAACCTGTGTGATGTCCTCCAGACATCAATCTGGATTTTGCCGTGGGTTACTTTCTTTAAGATTAACCTCAATGACATCCTCCTGATGCCACAGTGGATGTTTCCCCGGGTTACCATCGTTTAGTATAACTTTAGTGACATCATTCTAATGACAGAGAGGGTGATTCCCTGGGTTAAAATCATTAAGCTTAATCTCAATGACATCCTCCTGAAATAACATCGGGTGTTGCCATGGGTTTCCATTGTTTAAGCTTCACTGTAGTGACATCCTCCTGACATCACTGAGGTTAAGTTTAAGGATGGTAACCCAGGGAAAGACCCAGAGTTGTGTCAGGTAGATGTCACTGTGGTTCAGGTCAACCACATTAACCAAGGGCAACAACTCTTGTGACATCAGGAGGACCTCAGTGAGAGTAAGCTTAAAGATGGTAACCCAGGGCAACAACCATTGCAATATCAGGAGGAAGATGGAAATACAGGGCAACACACATTGTGATATCAGAAGGATGTCATTAAAGTTAAGCTTAAAGACGGTAACCCAGGGCAACACCCATTGTGATGTCAGGAGGAAGTTTATAACCCAGGGCAACACCCATTGTGGTGTCAGGTGGAAGATACTAAGGTTAAGCTAAGAGATTTTAAACCAGGGCTACACATCTTGTCATATCATAAAGAAGTTGTGTAACCCAGGGAACACCCATTGTGATGCCAGGAGGAAGTTATTGTGATGTCAGGAGGAAGTCACTATGGTAAAGCTTAAAGTTGGTAACCAGGGCAACACCTGCATTGAAATCAAGAGGATGACTCTGAGTTTAAGCTTATCAAAGGTAAACCTGGGCAACACTTCCTGTGTTGGTACAAGGACGCCACTAAGGTTAAGCTTAATGAAAGTAACCCAAGGAAACCCCCACTGTGATGTCAGGAGATCATCACTGAGATTAAGTTCAATGAAGGTATGTCAGGTCAACACCCACTGGAACATCAGGGGGACATCACTGAGGTTAATCTTAATGATGGTAACCTGGAACAACAACCAGTGTGGTATCAGGACACCACTGAAGTTAAACGTAAAGAAGTTAAACCAAGATGCCGTCCACTGTGTCCTTGAAAGGACATCACTGACATTAATATTAACGATGGTAACTCAGGGAAAGATCTACTGTGGCATCTGGAGGACATCACTGAAATTAAGCTTAATGATGGTAACACAGGGCAACAACCCCTGAGGCCTCAGGAGGATGCCACTGAGGTTAAGGTTAAATATGGTAAACCAGAGCAACACCCACTGTGATGTCAGGAGGACGTCACTGAGGGTATGCTTAAAGAAGATAACCCTGGGCAACCCCCACTGTGATGTCAACAGGTCATCATTGAGGTTAAGCATAAAAATGATAATCCAGGGCAACACCAACAGTGACATGAGGCGGATGTCAGTGAGGTTAAGCTTAACAATGGTAACTCAGGGCAACACCCAAAGTGACGTCAGGAGGACCACTCTGAGGTGAAGCTTAAAGATGGAAATCCAGTGCAACAACCACTTTGACGTCAGGAGGATGTCACTGAGTTTTAAGACAGTTTCACACGGCAACACCAAGGATGAAGTCATGAGGACTTAACTGTATTTAAGCTTACAAAAAGTAACTCAGGACAACACGCACTGTGACATCACAGAGGTTAAGCTTAAAGATGGTAACCCAGTGCAGCTCCCACTGTTACATCAGCAGGATGTCACTGAGGTTAAGTTTAATGATGGTAACCCAGGGCAACACCCACTGTGATGTGAGGAGGATGTCACTGATGTTATGCTTAACGAGGGTAACCCAGAGCAACACTCACTATGAGGTAGAGAGGACATCACTGAGGTTAAGCTTGAGGATGGCAAACCTAAGCCCCATCCACTGGAATATCAGTTGAACGTCACTGAGCTTAAGCATAAAGGTGGTAACCCAGGGCAACACCCACTGTGATGTGAGGAGGACCTCACTGAGGTTAAGCTAAAGATGGTAACACTGCACAACACCAGCTGTGACATGAGTAGGGCAAAACTGAGGGTAACCTAAATAAGGTAACCTAGAACAGCCCCCACTGTGATGAATGGAGAATGTCACTGAGTTTAAGCATAAAGTTGGTAACCCAGGGCAACACCCACTGTGTCGTGAAGAAGACATCAGTGAGATTAATCTTAATGATGTTTACTCAGGACTAGATCCATTGTGACTTGAAAAGGATATCATTTCAGTTAAGCTTAAAAATGGTAACCCAGGGCAACACTCACTGTGATGTCAGGAAGAATCCACGGAGGTTACGTTTAAAGACAGTAACCAAGGACAAACCTGACTATGACATCAGGAGGATGTAACAAAGGTGAAACTTAATGATGGTAACCCAGGGCAATACCCATTGTGACAACAGGAGGACGACACTGAGGTCAAGCTTGAAGACGGTAACACAGGGCAAAACCCACTGTGACTTCAGGGAGACATCCCTTAGGTTAAGCTTAAAAACAGTAACTAAGGGCATCGCCACTGTGATCTCAGGAGGATGTCACTGAGTTTAAACTTAAGATCAGTAACCAAGGGTGACATCCACTGTGACATCAAAAGGACATCCCTGAGGTTAAGCTTAAAGATGGTAACCCAGTATGACACCCACTGTGACAATAGGAAGACATCTTTGAGCTTAAGCTTAAACAAAGTAACCCAGGTGCAAACCCATTTTGTTGTCAGGAGGAAGTCAATAAGGGTGAGGTTAAATATGGTAACCCAGGGCAATACCCATTTTGTTGTCATGTTGAGGATGGTTACCAAGGGCAACAGCCATTGTGATGTCAGGAGGAAGATGGTTACCCTGGGCGACACCAATTGTGATGTCAGGAAGAAGTCACTAAAGTTAAACTTAAATGGTAACCCAGGCCAACACACATTGTGATGTCGGGAGGAAGTCACTATGCTTAAGATTAATGACAGTATCCAAGGGCCACACCCACTGTGACATCAGTAGGATATCGTTGAGGTTAAGCTTAAAGATGGTAACGCAAGCAACACTCTGTGTGACATCAGGAGGATGTCACTGAGGTTAAGTTTAAAGATGGTACCTAGGGCACACCCAGAGTGGCATCAGGATGATGTCACTGAGGATGGCTTAAAGATGATATCACTGAGGTTAAGATAATGACGGTAATCCAGGGCAACACCCACTGTGGCATCCTGATGATATCCCTGAGGTTAAATTTATTGATGGCAATCCCAGGCAACACCGGCTGTGGCAATAAAAGGACGTCACTGAGGGTAAGCTTAAAGATGGTAACCAAGGTCAGCACCCACTGTGAAATCAGAAGGATCTCACTGAGTTTAAGCTTAAAGATGGTAATCTAGGGTAACACCCATTGTGCTGTCAGGAGGAAGTCACTAAGCTTAAGCTTAAAGATCATAAGCCTTGGCAACACCCACAGTGAGGTGAAGCTTAAAGATGGTAACCCAAGGCAACATACACAGTGATGAGGACTTCACTGAGGTTAAGCTTAATGAAAGTAACTCGGGGCAACACACACTGTGACATCAAGAGGATGTCACCGATGTTATTCTTAACAATTGTAACCCAGGGCAACACCCATTGGATGTCAGCAGAACGTCACTGAAGTTAAGCTTAACGCTTGTAGCCCAGCGCCACACACGCGTGGCAACACGATGAAGTCACTGAGGTAAAGCTTAAGATGGCAAACCAGGGCAACATCCACCTTGAAGTCAGGAGGATGTCACTGAGGTTAAACTTAAAGACAGTAACCAAGGGGAAAAAGCACTGTGGCATCAGGAGGATGTCACTGAGGTTAAGTTTAAAGGCAGTAATCCAGGGCAACACCCACTGTGAAGTTAAAAGGTTAACTTTTGTCAATGAGATTAAGCATAAGGATGGTAACCCAGGGGAATACTCACCGTGACATCAGTAGGACATCACTTAGGTTAAGCTTAAGGATGGTAGCTGAGGGCAACACCCACTGTGATGGCAAAAGGATGTCACTAAAGTTAAGCTTAAAGACAGTAACCTAAGGCAACACCCATTGTGAACACAGGAGGATATCACTGAGCTTAACCTTAAAGACAATATCCCAGGGCAAACCCCACTGTTACCTCAGGAGGACGTCACTGATGTTAAGCATAAATACTGTTATATGATTATAAGGGCAACACCAACTGTGTTGTTAGGTGGATGTCACTGCAGTTAAGCTTAACGACAGTACCTGAGGATTAAAATCAATGTTACCTCAGGAGGAAGTCATCGAGATTAACTTAAAGATGGTAACCCAAACCAACACCCATTGTGATATCAGGAGGAAGTCACTAAGTTTAAACTTAAAGACCCATTGAGAGGTGCAACACTCATTCTGTTGTCAAGAGGAAGATGTTAACTCAGGGCAATACCCATTGTGATGTCAGGAGGAAGATGGCAATGCAGGGTAACACTGTTTGTGATATCAGAGGATATCACTTAAAGTTAAGCCAAAAGACAGTAATTCAGTGCAACACCCATTGTAGTGTCAGGCGTAAGTCCCTGAAGTGAAACTTAAAGATCGTAGACCTGGGCTACACACATTGTTTTGTCAGGAGGAACGTCACAGAGGTAAACATCAAGATGGTAACCCAGTTCAACACAAACTGTGGTGTCAGGAGGACGTCACAGGGGTTACACTTAAAGATTATAACTAAGGGCAAAACCCACTATGATGTCACTGAGGTTATGCTTAAAGCTGTAACCTAGGGCAACACCCACTGTGTCAGGAGGAGGTCAGTGAGGTTAAGCTTAATGATGGTAATGCAGGGAAACACCCACTGTGACGTCAAAGGATGTCACTGAAGTTAAGCTTAAAGATGTTAACCCAGGGCAACACCCACTGTGATTACAAGAGGACATAACTGATATTAAGCTGAAAGACAGTAACTTAGAGCAAAACCTATTATGATGTCAGAAGGATGTCACTGAGGTTAAGCTTAAAGATGGTAACCTAGGGCAACACACACTGGGGAGTCAGGAAGACATCACTGTGGTTACGCTTAATGATGGTAACCAATGGCAACACCCAAAGTGACATCAGGAGGATGTCATGGAGGTTAAGCTTCAAGATAGTAACCAAGGGCAAATCCCACAGTGATGTCACTGAGATTAAGCTTAAAGACCGTAACCTAGGGCTACACCCATTATCACTTTGGGAGTACGTCAGGGAGGTTAAGCTTAAATACAGTAACCAAGGGCAAAACCTACTGTGACATCAGAAGGACATCACTGAGGTTAAGCCTAAAGTTGGTAAACCGTGGTAACACTCACTGTGTTGTCAGAAGGATATCACTGCGGTTAAGCTTAACAATGGGAAACCAAGGCAACACTCAATGTGACATCAGTTGGACATCACTGAGGTTAAGCTTAAAGATGGTAACCCAGGGCAACACACATTGTGATGTCAAGAGGAAGTCTTTAAGGTTAAGCTTACAAACTATCCATGGGCAACACCCCCTGTGGCATCAAGAGGATGTCACTGACTTGAAGCTTTATTTTGGTAACACAGGAAAACACCTGCATATCATCTGGAGGTTGGCTGTGAGGTTAAGCTTAACGATGGTAACATAACCTGTGGCATCAGGAGGACATCACTGAGTTTAAGCTTAAAGATGGTAACCCAAGGCAACACACGAAGTGACTTCAGGTGGATGTCACAGAGGTTAAACTTCAGGAGGGTAACCCAGTTCAACCAAAACCGTGATGTCAGGAGGATATCACGGAGGTTAAGCTTAAAGACTGTAACCAAGGGCAAATCTGACTGTGACGTCACTGAGGTTAAGATTAAAGCCAGCAAAACAGGGCAACACTCATGTGATGTCAGGAAAAGTCAGGATGTTAAACTTAATGATGACCAGGGCAACATCCACTGTGAGGACATCACTGAGGTTAAGCGTAAAGATGGTAACCCAGTGTAACACCCAGTGTGACGTCAAGAAGACATTACTGAGGTTAAGGTTAAAGATGGTAACCCAGGGTAACACCCTCTGGAAAGTCAGGATGATGTCACTGAAATTAAGCTTAACGACAGTAACCCAGGGCAACCCCACTGTGAAGTTAGAGGAAGTCATGGAGGTTAAGCCTAAAGATGATAACCAAAGTCAAAATCCACTGTGGCATAAGGAGGATGTCCCTGAGTTTACAATGTGTGTTGCCCTGGGTTATCATTCTTAAGCTTAACCTCGGTGACTTCCTCCTGACATCACAATGGGTGTTGTCATGAGTTATTGTCTTTAAGCTTAACCTTAGGGACTTCCTCCTGATGTCACAATGGGTGTTGCCCTCAGTTACTGTCTTTAAGGTTAAACTTAGTGACTTCCTTATGACAGCAAAATGGGTGTCGCCCTGTGTTTACATCTTTATACTTAACCTCAGTGACTTCATACTGACATCACAATTTGTGTTGCCCTCAGTTACCATCTTTAAGTTTTACCTATGTGACTTCCTCTTAACATCACAATGGAAGTTGCCCTGGCTTACCATCTTTAAGATTAACCTGGTCAAATCCTCCTGACATCACAAAAGGTGTTGCCCTGGGTTCCTGTCTTTAGGCTTAACCTTAGTGAGTTCCTCCTGACATCACAATGGGTGTTTCCCTAGGTTACCATCCTCCTCTTGACATCACAAAGGGTATTTCCCTGGGTTACCATCTTTAAGCTTAATATTGGTGACTTCCTCCTGACATCACAATGAGTGTTGCCCATGGTTACTTTCTTTAAGCTTAAACTTAATGACTCTCCTGATATCACAATGAGTGTTGCCCTGGGTTACTGTCTTTAAGCTTACTCTTAGTGACTTCTTGCTGACATTGCAATGGGTGTTACACTGCATTACCATCTTTAAGCTTGACCTTAGTAACTTCCACCACAATCGGTGTTGTTCTTATTTAACATCTTCATCCAGACATTACATTGAGTGTTGCCCTGGGTTATGTTTTAAAGCTCACCCTTAGGGCTCTCCTCCTGACATCACATTTGGTGTTACTCTGCATTACTGTCTTTAAGCTTATCCTTAGTGACTTCCTCCTGACACCAAAATGGGTGTCTCCCTGAGATACCATCTTTAAACTTAACCTTAGTAACATTCTCCTGACAACACAATGGGTGTTACAATGGCTTAACATCTTTAAGATTAACCTTAGTAACTTCCACGTGACATCACAATTTGTGTTCTCCTCAGTGTCCATCTTTAAGCTTAACTTTTGTGAGTTCATCCTAATACCACAATGGGTGTTTCCCTGGGTTATCATCTTTCTCTACAATGAGTGTTGCCCTGGGTTACAATATTTAAGTCAGAAAGAGGGATGCAAAATCCATTATGGTAATATTTTCCAGTGTTATCACTCCACTCTCAGAATTGAACAGATCACTTAGATAGACTCATTCATAAAGTCAACTATTCTGATGACCCAGTCAATAAAACCTGGACGGGCCTTACAGAGGTGAGCGAAAGATAAAATGTTCTGTTTTACAATTGCCTTCATAATCATTGGAGTTCTTCAATGCTGAGACAAAAAGGCAGTCTCTCACCACATCCTGTGAGACGTGTACATTGTTTGTACCTCTGTTGAAATAGTTGCAGCTTCACCATGCACATAAGCATAAAGTTCTGGGACATAGAAATCCAGTGTTCTTGTTAATTTTGTCTCATAGTTGTCCTTTGCTGTGATATATTGCTCATTCTTTCAGGAGTTGCAGTCTTGAGAGACAGACAATACAGGATCTTGCTGCCTATATA
>CAUYON010052791.1:0-28846 GCA_963573935.1 Arctocebus calabarensis
CCCCACCTGGTTGATGTGGCTGGCACCTCCCTAACCACCCAGTTATGGGAGTGGAGCCCCACCTTTTAATATTTCATGCACATAACTCATTTATTTGTAATGTGCATTGTTTATTGTCTGATTCTTTCTGGTGGAATATAACTTTACAAGGGCCATATCATTGATTGTTTTGCTTACTGTCCTAGTGGGTCAGACAGTTCCTATTAAGTGGCAGGGGCTCAAGAGATACTTTCTAGATTTATGAATTAATCTAGATGATAGAAATGATCAATATAAATGAGATATTGAAGTGATTCAAATTGCCAAAGATGAAAATTCTGTAGAGAGCATACAGGGAATCCATCTACTTAAGGAATGTCTGAACATTCTCATTCTTTTTCCAAATTTTTACATTTGTTTTTGCAGCATGATCAGTGAATATTTCATCCTTAAAATTTTATCAAGGACTTAAACCTCTCTGATCCTTAGTCTCTGCATTTGTTCAAAGTGAGTGGTTTGATTTAATTGATTTATTGAGGTCCTATTCTCTGACCGTCTATGATTTAATGACCAGGCAGGCTGGTAAAAATGAGCAAAATACCTCAGTGAGGAAAAATATGTGTTGATCCCAATTCTATCATGAAAATAGCTACCAGGCCTTGCATCATCTTTCCTGACCTCAGCTTCCTTATCTATAAAAATGAAGGAATTGGACTAATTACTAAGGTCCTTTTCAGCTCAAACATTTCATCACTGCTCTAGGTAAACAGAGTTGCCACTTTGCTTTGTTTTCTTTTATCCTTTTGAACTATGTTTTCAAAAAAACAAGGCATGTGTCACAACATTTGTAAAAGGATCCTGGCACCTTGCTCAGGTCCTTCTCTTTTTGGGGGGGCTTCCTGTCATTCTTACCATCGGGGAATCCATCCCAGATTTCTAGTCGGTCATAGCGACAGTATATCCCCCCGGGAGGATTCGAGTCGGGTTCCAGGTCAAAGCTTTCAAATTCCAGGATAATCTCTGACATCTTTGGTGCAAAGATAATATAAGTGCATTCAAGGGTGTTGGGGTATTTCTCAGGGAATCCAGGGGACTTTATCACTCCACTGGGTGTTGTATAGTTCTGGGAACATTCAGGACCTACGAGTAACAGAGAAAAAAGGAGCAACGTGAAAATCTCACTTAAAACTTATCCAGAAGTAATCTGCAAAAACAATATCTTTCTAATAAAATTCCACCATTATAATCACTGTCTTAATCGTGCATTAGTCTGCCTTTTCATATTTGTGAAATAGGTATGGAAAGTCAAGTTCAGATTTATTGCGTTCACCTTAGATTTCCATTTGTGTGGAACAATTTAAAGACTTCTGCTATTGCAGGGGGAAAAAAATGACAAATATAAAATCATGTGGGAACAATGAATAAGTAAGCTGCAGAAATCTCGACAGAGCCCTAGAGAAATAATTATAGCCCCTTCAAGCTTAAATCTTTAAATCTTGAGGCTGACAGCCCTTTATTGGTAAAATAGAACATTTACAAAGGCGAGGCAGAGAATTCAGTGGAGAGAGTTTGGGTTTCAGATTCCTACACCAGTGACTCAGTAACTCTGCCAGATGTGACCTATGCCTCTTTGACAAACGAAATGCGAAAGGTAATTCGTACATGTACCCAGGGTGAGTGACTCATTCTGAGTGGTGTTGACACAGGTGTGCCGCTAAAGTGTGGCTGTTAGTGAGGGCACGATAAAAATGGGATTACAGACCACGATGCTGGAAGTCACCAGATATCAACGCTGACATCCTAACCTTCCCCAAAGTATTGGAAGCCTTATGCCATGCCACAGTTGCTTGCTAATAGGTGTGTATATGCGTGATGTACATATTTATAATGTGCAATCTTAATAACTGTTCAGTGTGATCAAGGCTTTACCGATTATGGTGATCTGTCATTTAAATTGGTTAAGAGCATCCAGGCACACAGTTACATCCAGTGCACGTTGACTTTATTTATGCCTGTTTGAATGACCACAATTTCAATTTACAGCATTCAGCACAGGAAAGGGTGCTATTCTCTGCGCAACTGAAGACCCATTTGTCTACACCAACACGAGCATATCGACTCTGCCCTGGGCACCACCATCCACTGCCATGATTTTCAAACAGCTACCCCTGAGGCTTTCTGTGAATCAGAGAAGACGTGAGGCTTTTGAATTTCAGGATCAAATCTGGTCATATTCAATCCAACAATGCTTTTCCTGCAACGCAGAGATACACAGGGAGAAGGGATAGCCCCCCGGTAATGACATACAAGGATTCAACTCTGTACAAGGTGGTCTGTTGAGATTGCTTGTAACTAAATATTCTCCCAAAGTGCCAAGGAACTAGAGGCAACTGATTAGGCATCAATACAGATTAAATTTAACTAGCAGGTCTCTATTTTTAGTGACTCAGGTCCGTAAGCTGAATCTCCAGCTCAGTGTATCTGGCAGCCCTTTGAGAAAACAAATCAATCTTTTTTTTCTCCCTGTGCACACATCAGATGTTCATGGCATTGTACATGCAGAAGAATACTTGTTAGATGAATACAACAAACCTGGTCTGCAGGTTGTTTCACAAGCCTCCCAGACCTGGGCTGCAACTGATTTAAAACAGTGGTCCCTAACGTTTTTTTGCACAAGGGACTGGTTTCATGGAAGACTATTTTTCCACAGATGGGATGATTCAAGTGTGTTACAGCTCTACTTCAGATCACCAGGCATTAGATTCTCATAAGGAACTTGCAACCAAGATGCCTTGCATGTGCAGTTTACAGAAGGCTTCACACTTCCGAGAATCTAATGCCACTACTGATCAGACAGGAGGCAGAGCTCAGGCCGTGATGGCAAGTGATGGGGAGCAGCTGTAAATACAGATGAGGCGTCCCTCAATTGCACTCACCTCCTGCTGTGCAGGCCGGTTCCTAACAGGCCATAGACAGGTCTATAGCCCAGGGGCTGGGGACCATAGGTCTAAACTGCCTCCCAAGCCTTCTTGAATGTGGCTCGCCCTTCACTATTAAGGGGCCTCAAATGCCTATCTATTTAATTCTGGTTAAAAGTTATTAACATGTGGCATGGTGACAGGTCAATTCCAGGTAAAGAGATTATGAAATGTGCCATACAGTTTATAATCTGTTTTTAAATCATTTTGGTGGCTTCTGAGATGACACTGGCTATGCCAATTTGTCACTAATTCACAAGTATATATTCCCTTTATATATATGTACATGTTTATATATATACTATATACAAAACTATATACACACACATATATATATATAGAGAGAGAGAGAGAGAGAATATATGCTTGTGAGTTAGTGATTCAAACTGGCATAGCCATACATATATATATACATACATATATGGAATATATACTTGTGAATTAGTGACTCAAATTGGCATAGCCATTTTCACACATATATAGAATATGTATATGTATATATAGAATATATACTTGTGACTATATAATTAGTGACTATATATACATACATATATGTGTGTGTGTGTATATATGTGATATTGGGAAACTTTTAGAATTATATTTCCAAGAAATGGAGACAGTGATCACAGATCCCTCCAAACTTCCTAGGTAAAGATATCCTTTGGCTAGTTCCTTGTAAGGGAAAGTAAATGATAAAGTTTAATGCAGGTACTAATAATAAAAGATAAAATTGTCCAGGTAAGAATAAGAATTTAAGAGGAGAAAAAAATGATGGGAACCAAGGGCATACTTTCAAAGCTGAATGAATTTTGGTGCTTTCGCTGTGCCCTTGCCATGCCCTGGAAGCTATCCCAGGCTTTCTAATGTACTTTTACAAAACATGGGAAGTCCCCCAAGGTAATGGAAGAGAGCTGGGCTGAGCACCAGGACATCTGATATCAGTCCTGTTGCTCCCACTAACCTGCTGTGCAGCCTCTGGTGGCCTCTCAACCACTCTGCTTCTCAAATTCTGTGCAGAACTAACAGGAGTTGGCCTTTAGGGTGTGGAAAATAAAATCCCTTCTAACTTAAGGATACTGTCATTTTGTATTTTCCCTATCATGCATCAAAATTTGCTTTAATATTTTCCTTATTTATTGTTGCTTAAGTTTTTCAAAGCACATCCTCTGAAAAGGATAATGGCAGGAATAGGTTAAGGAATTCCATGGTAAGTACAGAAAGAATGAGCAGGAGTGAGGGCCACAGCCCTGGGTGCCTAGGTGGGAACACGTGAGCACCGCTCTTTGCTCATTTTAGGAAGATCAAAGGTACCTTGAGTAGCTGTAAGAATGCCATATCTAGTTGGTAATGACAAGAATGGATAAGAATAATAAAAATACTCCCTTTGGAATTGTTATCAAATACACAGACTCTTAATCACATGACATATCAAGTGACCAATCCTACTTGAAATAAATGGCACCTGTCCCCCTGCACTGAGACCCACAGAAAACTGCGGGTTTTAGGACTGGTGGCTCAAGATTTCAGCATCTGGGAAGAGACACGAAGTAGGGGTAATGGGGGATCCTGGGGAGAGAATGATGGTGGTCCAAGGAGGGGCCAGAAAGAATAGGGAAAGGTAGGGGTTGGCCTTGCTGTCAGGACAAGCTGGCCAGCAACATGGCCCTGGGGAACTTGGAAATGGCCTAAATGTTTCTTAGGGCTCTAACCAAATGCCTGAAAACCTTATGGTCAACAGGTGAAAGATTAATTTCCTGGTTGCATTAAACTATGATTAGTATAATTCATGTGTTTTGAGGAAACCTGAAATTGCTGGGTCCTGAAAGAAGTGCTATATTTTCAAAAGAACAGAGATCCATGAACTTTATTATTATATCATGAAATGGCTTATGAGGAGAAAGTATTCATGACTCGTTTATTAATATGTGTATATATATGGAGTGTAGTATGTGTCGTGAAGAAAAAAAAAGATGTGTTGTTTGCATTTTTCAGGTAGTGCCAATCTGGTGGGGAAATTAAACTTGTACACATGAAAATATTTTAAAATATTAGAGAGATACATACTGGTAAGTGGGATGTGTGTGTGTGTGGTGCTTGTACACACATGCAGACATATTCCAAACACTGTATATAGTATGTATATGTGTACACACATACACAACTTAGATACACATGCATGGAGGGAAGGCAGACTGATTAGGAAGAACGTCCTCAGAACAGGTTTTCAAGGATGTAAGGAATATTTTGCAAGAGATCAGGGCTTTGGATGTGAAGTTTCCAGCTCTACTCATGATCACCGGAACAGCTGTTGTTTACTGAACACATCTTCGGTGGCAGGCACTAGCTGCATTTTTTCTGTGTTTTCACAAAAGCCAGATAGGTCTGCTCCTCCATGCTTTCAGAGGCTCTCAGCACTGACACAGATCCGCAGTAGCAGAATTAAATTTCACCTTCAGATCTGCTGGACGTTCACCAGTGCACCATCCAGAGGCAGGAAGCTGGGCTGTGTGGCCCTGTGAGCTCCGAAGCAGAACAAGCATAGGAACAGCTGATAATATTTGTTGCAGGGGATTGGAAACAGGTGGCAGGTAAATGGCTAAGGGCAGAGAGCTGGAACCAGAGTGTAGCTAGGAACCAAATTGCAGCTTGGAACTGCTCCCCAGTGGGGAACATGCCCAGTGAGGAGTTCCTCAGGACGTGTAACTGACCTAGGGCTCATTACCATCTAATTAGCATAGCATGGGTGGAGTTTGGTGACGAATTCTGAGGAAGCCACAGGGCAGGATAGAACAATCAATCCTGCCAGCAGAAAGGCGGGACAAACCAGTGAGCTTATAAAAGGCAGGGTGTGCTCGGCCTTGGGCGCTTGGGCGTCTTTCTTCACTCCTGAAGACTGACCCTGTACTATCTCTGGTACTATTTTCGTTTTGGGTAGCTTCCTTCTTACTTTCATTCTTTCTTTTATATGATAAACTGTTCATGTTAAATTGCTGTATGTTTGTAATTACTGTATCATGGGCTCACCTGGGTACCAGTACTCATTATATGATACTGGGTATTTTGGGGGGGGACACCAGGAACATCCAGCCAGCCTAACAATACCAAGCCTGGAACAGCAACTTGGGTTTTGCCCAGGGCAGGGATGGAGCCCTTCCGTAGGCACTTTGAGGATAGCGGCTTCATGCCTCTTTGGGAAGCTATGCCAGGTAGGTTAAAATCACACGGAAAGGTTTGGTTAATGGCAGTGGACGTGGAAAAGCAGCTGAGACTCTTTAAGATCTTTGGATGCAAATTCAAAAGCACTAAACTAGACACCGTTTTGGATGTGGGGAGTCAAGAAGAGAAAGAACAAAGGAAGACTCCAAGTTCAAGGACCAGACAAGCAGTCCGCAGAAGTTTAGGCATGTCTGACACTAACAGAAATATAGGGAGCTGAGTTCATTTGGACTCCACGAAGGAAGATGCAGGATCCCTGATGACTCTCTTAGTGACGGGCCTATGACTTTTCTCTTTTAACCATCTTCAGATCTTTGAGAAACACTGAAAACCAAAGTCTATTCTTAGCCCCTTTCTGACACCTTTTGTCTTTGACAGTGACAGTGACAGTATGCAAGTGAAGGCAAGGGTGCATGTGTGTACATATAGAAGATGATTTACAGAACAAGTCAAACACTTTTCAACAAAACAAAATATGTGCATATATAATCATCTGCTTATACTGGTGTCATCTGTGTGCTGTTACTTATACTGAAGGTGTTCTACTGGGAGGCTGAGGCCAGAGACTCGCTTAAGCCCAAGAGTTTGAGGTTACTGTGAGCAGTGACGCCACAGCACTCTACTGTGGGTGATATAGTGAGACTCTGTCTCAAAAATAATAATAATAAAAAAAATAAAAGGGTTCTAAGTATGAATGTGCTTAAACTTCTGAAGAAAGTTCTATCTATTGCCATTTATATGGGGGGGGGGTGCAAAGCCAGCTATCTTTAAAAATAAAGAAGTTGCACCAATGTTTCCAAATACTCCTCTAATAACTCTCCTTTTCATTATCTTCAGTTGACCTTGACCTAGAAGACCTTTAGCTTTTGAAGTTAGTCCTGGCTAGATTTTTCTCCATTAAAATAAGCTCTTTGTCCTTTATTCAAAGACTATCTTGAAATCTTGAGCCTGTGTCCCTGGACTGGTCTTCCACAAATTAACATCAGCTTAAAAAGGTAAATAACAGGGGAGCTGAATTTTACGCATAAAAATAGTCTACAATCTACAGGCTTTTGGTGAAAACAGTGACATCCAGATAAAGTTACAGTGTTTATTTATTGACTAATGCATGCGTTTAATCCTCCAGAGCCTATGAATTCTTAGCTACAGTCTTCCACAGCTTACATTTGCTGCTATGACAGAAAATCAGTAAATGCTTAATTAGACAGGGTAGCTGATATTTTATTCCAAAGAAGAATGTCATTTAAAGCATTACTTTTCAGTTTCTTCCCACAGGTTCTTTGCACAATCATCATCCTGTTATCAGAAAACCTCTCCATCCCCCCATAGCTATAGAAACTCCCAGGCTGGTGGACTACTTTATTCTTTGAATTTTGAATTTTGCAGTAAAATAAAGGAGACATACACAGCTTTAAGGTAAAAGAGATGAATGCAATTTTAACAAAAGAAATCAAACCTCAAGAATAGATCAAACTTATTTTTAAAGAACAAAAATAAGAATAAATGCTTTTATAAGAGTTCTGTGAAGCATATTCCTAATCAACATAGGTCAACACATGGAAATGATGGAATTTTGACTCCTGCAATACTTTTTGTTTCTATTTTAAACAAACTTCCTCCATCCAACAGATAATTTTCCTTTATTTAGAGAATTTTTCAACACTTTTGTGATGCAAATATATGATTTTTTTAAGGAAAGGATAAAAGCATTATTCTTGTCTTTCTTTTTGTCTTCCGTGAAGTCAAACAGTGTTAAATGAACATTTTAGTGTTACTTATTCGACCGAAGGTTACTCACCTCTCTTGAAAATTTCATAACGTATGGAAAATCCTGCACCATGTGTTTCATAGTCAGAGACAAATCTGATAAAAAGATATGGCCCTGAGGACACCACCGGAGAAGGTGCAATCTTGCCGCAGAACTTTCCCCACAAACGTCCATTTTCATTTTTTCCATCGATGACTTCCACGTAGTCATACCTAGCACATGAACATGAAAGCAAACATTAGCGAGAGATGCCCTTTTTTATTTCCATAATTTAGAATCCAGCATTATCCAGCATGGTCGGTCAACAACAGCAGAAAGTGCTATCTGCATTCACCACCGCATTACATGGAAGAGAAAAACTTCCAGCAAAATGAAATAATTAAAATGGACTACATCATGTCTGTACACATCATCTGGCAACACAGAACTATTAAGAATAATGGTGTCCATTATACTCACAGACAATGTCAGTTAAAGTAACCAATTAACAAGAAAAAGAAAAATCTCATGAGCACAATCCTCTATTATTAAATTGTGTTCCTTTGTCTATGGTGGTGGGGTGTCAATGCATAATGCTATGCCTTCTTTTCAAACTATGAAGTTCTTTTATGAATTCAAAATGTCTCCTTGGCTGGAGCTCTCCATGAACAATACTTTGATTTCTGCGAGCGACCCTCTAAACATATGGCCACAGAATAATAAACAGATTCTTTACGATTTAACTCAATTCTGCCAAACTCTAGGCTTCTTAGAAAAAAAAAAAAAGTCTCCCAGTGTCTACATCCCATGTTAAAATGCAGATTATCTTCCCCTAAACTACTCTGAGATTGTAGAGGATAATTTCTCCAAAGAAAAAAGAGTTTATTTAAAAATAGAAAGTAACTTTGTTTTTATCTACTGGTCTGAATCTTTAAAGGGATATTGCTGTTTGAAAAAGAAATATGACATACTTGAAATCTCCAAAGTGATGAGACTAAAAAACATTTCAAGTTTAATGATGACACATTAAGGAGACAAATCATATAGAAGGTGACAATGAAATATTACTGAAAAGATTACACTGAGATAACAATATGCTTGGGCCTTACTTATCTTTAAAATGTAGGAAACCATCTCTAATACACTAGTGTCCCCCGGGAAAAAAGGAAGGTTTTGTTTAATTGTTGGTGTATCTTTTTCAGTATCTTGCTTTCTGCTTTTATTTTTTTATTTACCAAGTCACCAAGGAGCCAGAGCATCTGATTTGTCTTTCATTTTTCCTCTAGAAATGACCTGAAAACATTATAATCCTTTCATATCAAAGCTTTATTTTATTTGTGTGTTTAACTTGGTTCAAAAGTCCTGGGATATATTAATTTCAGGAATGGCTAAAATATGGCAGTCACGTAAACTGTATCTGGCAATTTAAAAGAGATCAAAGTGGGGGAAATCTACACAATGACCGATGTCATCTTTAACCAGCCCATCTCAAACTGCCCAGGACACATGACATATGTTTACACAAAGACTCAGGAGAAAACTGCAGAGATGATATCACGAGTTAAAGTGGACAGCTTAAGGCTCTCTAAATTAAAAATGACATTACCTCATCAGTTAAAATTGTGTGCCAGCTTTGTGTATATCAAGAAGAAAATAAAGCTGACATTGATGGGACTAAGCATTAACATATGTGAATTATTGTATTAACTGCATTTCCGCTGCTATGTCTGATGCTTCCAGTAGTAATCTCTTGGCCTGCTACCATTGCTGTCCCTTTGCAAAATGATGGAAATATGCAGAGGAATTGTTTGTTCATTTCTTAATACTTTGGGAGATGCTTTGCATGATAAAAGAAGACAAAAGCAGAAGAGGAGGAGATGGAGAAAGAAGGGAGGAGGAGGTGGAAGAAAGCATTATGTTCCAAATCCTAACTAGCCTTTGCCCGTGGACTGGAGGCAGCTGCAACGAACACCTTCTCTGTATTCATTAAAGCCTCACCAGTTGGCATTTGTGGAGTAATTCCTTTTATCTCCACGGCTTCATTGACAAGGCGGTTCTGCGTGTTTCACCCACGCTTTCTTATAATTTGACTGTGGTTTGGACTGTTGACTGTGTTTGGCCTGGCGACTGTGCACCCAGCTCTGCAATAGCAGCTTTTTACTTGAATCTTGACATGTTCTGAATACTAAGTGGCCAAATTCTAGTGCACAGGCATTCTGAAGAAGGAAGGGCATTTCTGTCGAGGGTATGATTCTCCCAGGTAGCAGAGAACTGAGCTAAGATAGCGCCCGCGCGCTGCAGGGAAAGAAGCTAGTATTTTAATTCACGTATCCTCCAAGAGTAAAATACTAGGCTCTTCTCTTGGCAAAAGTAAAAGCTCTTTTTAAAAGAGAGTGTGTGTATGTTTGGAGGGGAGGGGCGGGTAGAATCTCTTTCCAGCCATAGATAAGTCATCGTATAATTAAGTGCCAATTTTAGGAAACTGAATTATTCAGGAATACTATAGTTACATTTGTCAACTGGATCCTGCTATCATTTCGGCACTTCCCTCCAAAGTACCATCCAATAGGGCCCCAACGAGTATCACAAATGGAAATCCTTGTAAATATTCAGGAGGGTGTCTTGCGCACAAGTTGCAAAGGGTGGTATTGCCAAAGAAGTTCAGGAAGCAGCTTGCATCTCCCTCTGGAGTTGATACCAG
Organism: Arctocebus calabarensis; assembly: GCA_963573935.1. Classification (NCBI taxonomy): domain Eukaryota; kingdom Metazoa; phylum Chordata; class Mammalia; order Primates; family Lorisidae; genus Arctocebus; species Arctocebus calabarensis. The sequence continues at coordinate 10,622 of CAUYON010052791.1, forward strand.
CTCCACTCGATACATTGTGTGCCGGCAAGTGTGGTGCCAGGAATCCAGCTGGTGTGCCAGCGTTGCTCCCTAGAGTCTAAATGTGTCACCACTGCAACGCACCCAGCCTGCATTGGCCTGAGGCCCAGGATACTGAGTTTGCAAATTTGGATCCCCCAGGAGGCTGCACATGGCTCTGTTACTGCTGCCAGTGTGGCAAACACGGTATGGCTTGGAATGTCGTGACAGCAGAGCCCCGGAAAGGTGAAAATGAAGGCAACGTGTTTGACTCTCATTCATTCGCCATGCTACAGCCACTAGATGATAATGCATGGAATTGCATATTTGGAATCTGATTCCTAGGGGAGGAATTCTAGCAGAGGGCTAGAAAAGTTGAGTCCTCTGTAAGTTTGGGTCCCTGCTCTTGAAAAGGGTTGGTCCAGGTGACAAGGAGGCTGTCTGGGTCTACAGGACATTACCCTTCTGTACAGGGGTCTGGAAGCTGGGCCTGTTCCTCTCTGCTCACAGTGCAGACTTGGTCCTCTCTAAGGAAGGTTCCCTCCCCAGACCTTATCCTCCCCACTTACAATCACAGGAATGAAAACATGATGCAAATTTTTCAAATAACTTAGGGGGGGAAGGGTTGACCAAAAATGTATACACATTTTAAGACATGTCATCTATGTACTACTTTTCCAAGTTGAATTGAACCACGATATCAATATCGTATGACCTTTGTTCAAAGATGGCATTAGTCAAATGAATGCTAGTGTCACTACATGGCAGGCAGGAAAGTCAAAGATAATGGCAGAAGCATAGTTGTCGTTGGAGGAGCACAAAGCCATTTTGAAGTGGTATTTGAAATTCGAGAATGTTCCCTTCTCTCCACATTTGCACAAGCATCTGCAACTTTGGGACTAACTAATACAGCCTCTTTGGAAAGAAGTAAGGAGACTCCTCAGTGAACTCAAATTAGACCTCCCATTTGATCCTGCAATCCCATTGCTAGGCATCTACCCAGAAGAAAAAAAAATTATTTTATCAAAGGGGCATTTGCACTAGACCGTTTATCACAGCTCAATTTACAATTGCTAAGGTGTGGAAAGAACTTAAATGCCCACCAACCCAGGAATGGATTAACAAGTTGTGGCATATATATATATATATATATTTAGGCATTATAAAGATGGAGATTTTACATCTTTTATGTTAACCTGGATGGAGTTCAAGCATATTCTTCTTAGTAAAGTATCACAAGAATGGAAAAGCAAATATCCAATGTACTCAATACTAATATGAAGCCAGTAGATGATCTAATACACGTCCACATAAGAGAAAATTTAATTCAATTCAAATTGGGGGGGGGGTAGAAAGGAGGTAGGGCAGGGGAGAAGGGAGGGGGATCCGTGTGCTCTCAGTAGGGTATATGGCACACCTGTTGGGTGCAGGACATAACTACAAGACAGACTGTACTGAACAAATGGAAACATTGTAACCTAGTTGTTTGTACCCTCACATTAACCTGAAATTAGCTCAGTGGGTAAGGCACTGGCCACACACACCCAGGCTGGCAGGTTCAAACTCACCCTGGGCCAGCTAAACAACAATGACAACTGCAACAGAAAAACTAGTCAGGGGTAGTAGCAGGAACCTATAGTCCCAGCTAATTGAGAGGCTGAGGCAAGAGAATGCTTGAGTCCAGGAGTTTGGGATTGCTGTGAGCTGTGATGCCACTGCACTCTGCAGAGGGCAACATAGTGAAACTCTGTCTCAAAAAAATAAAAAAAATTTTTTGAGAATGTTGTGGAAGTACAACCACAATGGAGGCGTGAGTATGGAGGACCTTAAGGTGTGTGATGCACTGTAGAAAACTGGCTATGTTGGTGGTATTCGGGAACAAATTATGACACGCACAGAAATGCAACTGGGCGTTTTGGTCAAGGTTGCTCAAGCAATAGTCTGCCCTGATTCGAAGTGTGTGGAAGCTGATGGTCAACACTTTGAGGATCTCCTGAATTGCAGGTCAAACGTAACTTGTAGTCATCTTTTATTATCACTATATATTGAGTATTACAATTTCAGTACAGTTTTTCCTTTGCTAAAATGTGGATACTTTTTTTTTTAATATTCAGAATCTCTCTTTAGGCTTCTTTTCCAGCCTATACTAACAAATGGAAAGCGTGTATATTTATGGGAAAGTACTGCAAAGATCTCTGCCAAACTCTTTTGTAATTAAAAAGCATTTTCTTACAGTTTTAATTTTGAGGTGTAATATACCAGGTGGACATCCCTGGCTTTAGGATCCAAGATCCTCAAGTTGAACGCCTTTTTTTTCTTACATACTTCCCCAAACTCACCCTACCTGGGTAGATGTGGGTGGTGAAAACATTCTGAATCCTAATACTAATCACAAGGGAAGTTTCCCATAAGGGTGATAAAAGAATAAAGATTTCCTTCTAAGAATTCCTGAAAGGATTACCCAGGGTTTTTTTTTTTTTTCTTTTGGAAAAGTTTGAATTATGGTTTTAGGGAAATGGCCAAGGAGGAGAGAAAGTGATGGGAAAATGAGAAATGTATTCAGTCACGAAAGAGCGGTTTCCCAGGCTTTGTAGGTATGCAGTGCTGAATAGACGAATAGCATACTTTTCCTTGAGTTGGGTTTTCTCTTGCGAGTACAAATGACCCCTGACTCTCTACGGTGGAGCCCATTAATGGAATGAAAGCTAATCCACTACAAGGTATTGTCTGATACACTGAGCTACTGTACCAGCCCCCTAAGGCTTCTGGACATTCTCACATTATTAGGAAGGGGGGTTGTAGGTGGTGGTGTCTTTTTAATCTCTTTCCAAGAGGATCTACCCCTACAGACGCACGCACATTAATAATGGAGAAACATGATACCTGACATCATAACCCAGAGTGAGAAATCATGTTGGCTAACATAATTTTCACCTGCAAAAATGTGTTTCTGTGGATCTTTGGTTTACTTTGCATAAGGCATTAATAGCTTCTCCAACCAAACAACCTGTAAATGATTGCCATGTTGTCATCCAAGCATTACCTTATTTACCTCTCAGAAGAGACCAGATTTTTTTCCCCTAAGTATTATTCTACATCTGTGTTTCTGAGGGATTTTGCATGAGATACATGCCTTTGTGGTTCTGTCTTGCTTGCAATGCTCTAATCACGTTGTATGAAAAGTCTTAACAGTGGTCATCGCCTCTTATTGAGTAACAGAGTAGTTTAGAAATCTAAGGACATAATCTGGAAGAATGTCAAAGCACTTATGTATGGTCATACCTTGGAATACTACTCAGTCATTAAAAAAAAGCATGTTCAACAGAAGTTTGGGGGTTTTTTGTAGGAGGAAAAATCCTCATGATATAATACGTGAAGAATCAGAGTTGGCCACCATAAGTCAATAGTTAGTGACCAAGGGCTTAGGTTCCAGCCTCACCTGGGGTTGATAAACAAAATAAGCGAAAAATCAGAACATAAAACCCTATATACAGTATATTCTCGATTCTTATTCATATGCAGAATAAAAACTGGCAGGAAATGGGGCAAGCTCTTAAATAGTTATGCCTGGATAGTGAGATTATGTTCCTTATTCTTTCTGCATTTTTAAAAGTTCTTACATTTGACACATGTTCCTTTATGACCAGATATTTTTTGAAAAGTACTACTCGTCTGCATACAAAGTAGCAAATCAATACCTGTGTGCCTCATTAACAATGTTGTATTTCTTGAACACTGTCAAAGGCTGCCAATGTTGTATTTCAGATAACATTGTCAAAGGCTGCCCTTTTTTAAAAAAACCACGGATCAATGAGACTCTCTATATGATTTTTTTACTTACCAAGGAAATTAAAATGAATGGGATTTGATCTGCTTTCTGAAAGGCTGGCAATAGTACTTGAGGCAGTAACTGCCGTTTCACGGGTAGTATCTGATGAAGTCGTTACAGAGATCTGAGGAAGGCAGGTGGCGTCTTCTAAGAAGGGGCCCAGAGGTAGAGAAGCATCGTGTGAAAGAGCCAAGACGTCTTGGGGCAAACTTCATTCCAATATCTGCTTTTGTTACTTCCATTCATGCATTTGGGGGGTGGGGGTGGTCTTACTTTAGAATTAGTCATTAACTGGCAATTTGGTTTTGTTCAATGGGTGTTGTTCCTAGAAAATTGCCACATTAACTAATATCTCATTGAGTTTTCTTAACCATGTCCTTAGAGCTATATAAACACACCTTGCTATGGACAAAGGCATGGGTGCATGTGTATGTGACACAGAGCAAGACCAACAGAGAGAGCTCTTGGTATTAAGCGAGTTACACCGACTGGGCTTCCTGTCAGAGCTGTCCAGGTCTTCTGCTCAGGGGGGATGGTCAGGGACCACATGACTACAACCTCAGCTCAGCCTGAGTGACAGACATGAATCAAGGCTGGCTCTGGAGGGTGCTATATGCTAGCTACAATTTCATTTTCTTCCTAGCACATGGGCCTGAACACAGGCAGCCCCAGTGAAGATGGGGGGTGTGGGGGGGAGCACCTGCTCCCCTGGGGACTAAGTGGGGAGGGCAGCCCCTCTGTATCACCAGTGCTGCAGTCAGCCTGGGTGGCCAGGCCCCAGATTCACAGCAGTTAGGAGGCCTGAGCCTGAGGGTGGCCCCAGGGGATCCCCCACACCTTTCTCCAAGAAATTTCTAGAGAGGCTGGGGCTACGACCTGTAATGGGTCATAGATGGTCAAGATCAACTTGGAAGGAGAGAAACTGAGATGATAAATGTCTAGCAGTTAGCAGATGACTGGTTTCTTATTGCAGAGTAACAAATTATCAGAAATTTAACTCCACCCCAAACAACTCACATTTGCTAGCTCACAGTTCTACAGAAGTCCAGCATGGCCTGGCTTGGACTCCCTGCTCAAAGTTTCATAGGGCAAAAATAGAGGTGTTGGCTGGGCTGAGTTGGCACCCAGAGCTCAGGTCCTTGTAAAAGCTCACACCACAGGATCAGAATTCAGGCTCTTGGCTGCAGACTCCGTCTCCTGCTGGCTGCCAGCTGGGGGAGCTCTCAGACCCCGGGGGGCACCTGCTTTCCTTGTGGCGGGGCCGGCTCCACCTTCGGAGCCGCCTATAATGTTCCTCGTGTGAAATTCTTCTCAGGCTTCACAAAACGCTTCTGCAAAAGTCCAGTCCATTCTAAGGGCTCATCCGATGAAGTCACGCTCAAGCCGGGTAATATCCCTTTTCTGAGGCCATTTTGGTACCTTAATTAGATTTGCAAAATCCCCTTGCAGAAGCACCTAGGTTAGTGTTTGACTGAATGATTGGGAGAAGGTGTGTGCACACCAGGAGCTGAGGCTCTTCGGGACCCTCTAAGAATCCTGCCCACTGCACAGACCACTCTCTTCATGAGCTGTAGGAGGTACGGAAGGCAGAAAGGATCATCCATGTACATCATGACAAGGCAAAGACTATGGGTGTCTGGGGGAAAGGTCATAGGCAGGAGTGGGCGCCAAGCCATGCAGGAGGCTGTTTCAATGTCTCAGGCCACCCTGGCTGTGGGTTTGGGAGCCCTGAACCTACAGGCACTGCTCAGGGTGGAAAGAAAAGCCAGATTATGGACTGAGCCATACTCTTCTGATTGAAACAGACCCAGCAATTCCAAGATTGGCCAACACACATGTCTAGAGACAGAAAAGTGATCATAGCTTAATTCAGACATTAAAATAGGAAAGAGTTCAAGACGTGTGGGGTAAAGCAATGGTCAAGATATATAATTTTAAAGGAAAATATGTGGAATCTAAATGTCTTATTTCTGAGGAATTTTGCCTCATAATTAAGATTTATTGGCAAGCAAGATTTAAAAAAACACCCCTTCACAGGAGAAATTATTTCTCTGATTTGACTCAGATTACAAAACCCAAAGATGCATTTTAAGTGGAAGGAAAGGAAAGGCCTCCCTTAAAACAACGTGGCTTCCAGGATTGATGGAGTCTGCTAGTGTCAGACTTGCAAAGTTCAGTATTTATAGAAAATTCACGTGCCTTTAATTACAATAAATTCAATTCCCAAGCACAACTGTGCCATCTGGAAGATATTAACATCATTTACAACTTGTTCACCTCCCTATTCCATAGAAGAGTTCTACCTCTTGCCAACTTTCCACTGTTTCCCAGGGGAAAAAAAAGAGTTACTTTCATGGATTGTCCCAAGATGGATTTATACGGCACACTAAGTTTTCAAGAAGAGACAGAGGAGGCATTTTAGATACATTTATTTCCTTCTTATTGGCTTTATTTATTTAATTTGAGACAGGGTCTCACTGTGTTGCCCAGGCTGGAGTGCAGTAGGGTCAGAGTAGCTCACTGCAGCCTCAAACTCCTGGGCTCAAGCGATCCTCCCATTTCAGCCTTTGGAGTAACTGGTACTACAGGTGAGTGCTAACCTCCTGCACACACCCCTAGGCTAATTTTTCTTTTCTTTTTTTGTAGAGATGGGGTCTGTGTTATTCAGGTTGGTCTCAAGCTGGCTTCAAGTGATCCTCCCACCTGGGCCTCCTAAAGTGCTGGGATTACAGGCTTTGAAGGGCACCTGGCCCTTATCGACTTTAAATCCTTGTATCTTAAGGTTTTTTTTCTTCTTTAAAGTATATTCTCTTGTCTTGGCTCTTCTCTCAGCCTTCCAAAGTGAATTATTTATTTTTTTTGAGTTAAGTGAATCTCTTTTACTGTGGCGTAGCCTAAAGAGTATCCAGGCCATAAAGAGTTCTGGATGTTGCTCTCAAGCTCAGGAGCTGCTCCTGCATCTGTGATCAAAAAGGAGTCTCCTCCTTCATGAAGGGTCATCATCTTTGATATCCCTACAAAGTGCCAAAGGGGATAATGTGGCAAGGAGGCGGCATCTGCCTGACATTAGGCGGTCAAATCAGCCAAGACCGAATAAATGTGATCCGAGTTCATCCCTCCTCACACTTAGCCACTAAAAAGCAAGGTGCCTCAACAATAGAAGGTCACTCAGGTAACTTCTGTGAGTCTCAATGGCTCATCTGTTAAGTGCACAATATGATGATTAACTTGCAGAATCGTAGAAGGATTAAATGAAATAATATATGCAATGACTTTTAATGAGCTTGATGGTTTCTTTCCAAGTGAGGTTGGAATTTGGTGGGAAAGAAAGAGACAAATACACAGAAAACTACACAGAGCAGAGCTTTGTTTTCCAGAATGTATATACTACCTAGTTCAAAACCGGCTGTACTTTAGGTGGCCCAGGAAATTTAACTATTGTTATCTCCCAGGGGAATCAGTCAGTAAGAACATGACTCTTAGACTATGACCATAACCTGGGAGTTTGAAAAATACTCTTTGGAATGACAATAGGTCTTGCCCTAATACAATCGCAAAAAATTGATCAATTAAAGTCATTGTCAGTAACTGAATTGAGGAAAGCAATTTATGTATATATGGTATATTGGGGTTTTTTTGTGCGTTTAAATCATGAAATCTGCCAAATGTCTTCACTGATGTATCCGATTGATTTAAAGATCTACAGTTGAATTAGTTCTTTTATTGTGCAGTGCTGAATTTGCTAAAAAAATAAAATAATAAAAAACAAACAAACAAAAAACCGTAATTGGTACTGGTAAATGCACCAGGGTGCGATTTCCAGTTCAGGAAAGGCAGTAACTATAGCTTACAGCATTACTGTGATCCTCAAATTTTCCTTTTAACTCTTTGGAAAAAAAAAAGAAATAAAGCAATAATTCTGTTTTAGACTATAGGACCTAAATGTGCTAATTTTAAGAACTTAAAAAAACCCTCCTGATTAATTAGCAATTATTCAGTGGGGATCTAGGTAGTTTGCTAATCAGAGCTACAGGAAATAAAGTTGGCAAATACTTGTTTTTTTAAAGTTTTTTTTTTTCTCACTCTCTCTCTAGTAATTACCATAGAACGTTTTCAGCATCATTCATGTAGGAGTAGGGCAGTCCCTTGCCTTGGAATGACCAAACATCTTTTCTGAAAAAATGGAAAGCAAAATTGCTGAAGAGAAATTGACCTGCTGACACCGAGTAGGTGTTCCTTCTTGTTAATGACACCGGAAGTAAAAGAAAGGCTGGGCTGAATTTTAGGATGGGTAGTGGGAAGAGATCCAAATCAAAATATGCAGTTCTGTCCTCAGTAGGCTCTTCCCATTTAAATTACAAACCGCAAAGCTAACCACAACCAACCAAGAAACACACATCTTTTCTAAATGGGCCTAATGTGTTTATAATGCTAGAATGAAATGTACATAAGAAAGATAGATCACGTCATGGAGGGATATTCCTTTTTTTAAATCCCCAATGTTTATTGAGTGCTGTTTGTCGTAAAAGTCTTTAGAGTCCAATGCATTCATGCAGAGTATCTGTCCTTTTTCATTATCAGAAATTCCACTAAGTTAGAGGGTGGATGTATCAGCTGCAGGCTATACCGAGCTACTAGTGAGTTGTCTAACTATCTGGTATGCTTCAAATCAATTCATAAAGCAGTAGATAATTTGTATAATGAGAAATATATCTGTGGACATACACTACTTACATCGGTGAAGGCTTTTTTCCCCTATATGACAACGTGCAAACCAGTTAACAAAATATTCAGGGGACATTGGTTATTGTTTGACCAGTAGTTTATATAATTTTTTTTCTTTTCACTGACTTGCCTTATAGACCAATTCATTGGTACATAGCAAATTCTTAACTGTCTCTGCACTAGGAACAAGATCACAGAGAAAAGAAAGGAATTTAACAACCTAGGTATCCTCGTGATTTATACCGACCTTAAGGAGTAATTGTGTGTTTAGAAGAAAGGAAGGCAGTGGCCATAAACATTACCGGTAGCCTCGGAGTAGAGCAATGTCTCAGCTAAGTTTAACCATATGCCCACATCAAGAGGCAACTTGCTGAAAAAGTTAGATTGGGACCATGGATCTAACTCAGCCATGAGAATATATAACTCCCAACCCACCATCTAAAATGCTTCTCAATCCCAAGGTATCTTTATGGCAAGGTTAACAGGAAGGAAAAAAAAAGAATATGGTCAAGTTCACGAGGATAAAATGTGCCATCAACAGAGCATATCCAAACGCACTCTTCTCCTAAGCACAATATAAACTGAAAAAAAAAAAAAAGCAAAAAGTTCCCCCGATAATACTAAACACTCAGCTGTGAAAACAAGACAGGCAGGCAAAGGAGAGAGAATCCTGTCAGTTAACTTTTTTGCTTTGACTAATGATTCCATAGCGGAAGGGATTTTTTTTTTTTTTAAACTAAAAGCCAGAATGTATAAAATGATTCAGCTTTTCACTCTATTAAAGTCGCTTAATTTCTTAGACCGCTTTTAATGTGGGGAGATAAAATCGACTGTATTTTATCTACGAAGAAAAGTTTATCAGGAAAATTGATAATGTAGATAAAATCATAGGAGAAGATAGGAACAAAGCTGGCTTTTTCAGCATTTTAGTTCTTGAATTATTTGAGGGGGTGCAAGTTAAGTGCTTACTTACAAATTTATACTTTCCGCTGGGAATCCTTACCGTGGAAACTTATTAAAAACATTGCAAGCTCTTGAGATTGTTGGATTACTTTAAAAATACCCTATATTTTAGATACTTCATTATTTCTGATTGCTTTTTTTCTTCTAGTTATGGCAAATTACCTAGATCACATTATGATTTTCATCACTTTCTAATCTGTTGCATTTACTTCCTTTTTTCTAGTTGGAAGTGGAAATAGTATAAAACTAGATTTCCTAAAATGTATTCCTTTTAGTCTGATGAAATGCTTCAAGGGGAAAATGTTTCTTTTTCCCCCAAAATCATCTGAAAAATTCCGTGTCTAATGTTCCTTTTATGAGTAGCTGCAATTTATATCAGCGTGTTAAGGGCTCTGAGAAGTCCAACCTTGACTAAACTTGATTTAACCTAACATATGCCAATTGCGTTGATCACAAGACTCTTTTATTACATAATACCTATGGAATTAGTGCTGCCAGAAAGTACTTTCTATGTGCTATTTTGAAGAGTCACTTTGCCCTAACACAGATCTGAATAATAAAAAATTTCAGGGAGGGGATCAACTTTGTAGATGATGACATAAATTTGAGAAGACCAAGATAAAAATTTGACAGCTAATTCCTTCTCTTATTTTTGATTTGAATCCATGCTTTGAAAAAACTGTTTTAGCAACTGTTTCTGGCTAACCAAGTACAATGCTGATACCTAAGACTGTGCCTATACTTGGTAAAATTGGGGCTGACAAATGCACGTAGCATGGTTTACCCTAGTTTTTTCTGTCTGACAGCAGGAATCAAGAATACACTGGTTCTACTACGTAGAGTTAAGGTGACTACCATGAATAGAAGTTAGGCAGTATTTTATAGTGGGAAGAGATAATAGACCAATATTTCATTTTATAAAGAAGAAAACCAAAGCCCAGAATACTTAAGGAACTGGAATAATATTTCAAATCCAGTTAATAGGAAACCAGAATTTTCCACTGTATTATGATGAAAAACAAACCACTACATCTGATTTTTTAGGAGATGATGAAAAGGGTCTTTGCAGTGATCAAAATCAACTTCTAATTGGGATTGATCAGCCTTGCTCCAAAACCTATAGGAAATGCCCTAAGTCCAGATGGGGAGCTCAACCCATCTTTGATGCCTTGGTGATGATTCCAAATCTTCCACACTTTCCCTGGGATCTGTTCCCTCAAAGAATGTTTCTTCAGTATTTGATGTGGCTCCACCCACTGATCCCAAGACCACATTTAGTTCCTCTTCCGTAATGATAGCCTTGTAGTTATCTGCCCCTAAACTTTATATCCCTTTGATGAATCTCTTAAGTTTCATGGTATTGTGAGAAGAGAAGAATTTAAAGAATTAATTTATTAGGCTAACACCTAATAAAAACAGGCAGATAACCAAAGAAACCACTTCTCCAATTGCTCAAAGGCTTTGAGCAATCACTGTTCTAGCAAGAAGGGGTGGCAAGCACTCTGAAAGTGTATGTAATATGTGCTCTGTAGTATGTGTTGGGAGCCTGAAGTAGTATTTGTGTCTCAGAGGGGAAGGTGGATGGTTGGACTTCTGTGCCAGGGTTCTACTTCAAACCCTTCTATGCCTTCCTTCTCCTTCTGCTCCCACCAATCTGGCCTCTGCCCTTCTTGTTGATTTCAGATGAACCAGACCAGAAGTAGGGTCTTGTCCAAGCAAAGAAGACACCCCCATTGTTCTTCGGAGCAAGGATTCAGAAAATGGAAAGATGTCTAGGGCAGAAGGAAGGAGGCTGATCTGAGTTTCCCATAGATAGACCCAGGAGCAACAGGCCCAAAGAAATGCCTGGGTGACAATTTAACAGGAGCATCCTCTATTTCTATTGTGAGGGTTGGCTTTCTGACACCACCGAAAGCATTTAACTTAGTCTGCTGATTTTTCTTTTAGAAATTGGGCATGCCATCCAAGAACTCCAAATTCTGGACAGAGAAAATGCCTATTTTTGTAACTGTTTAATTTCTATGCTGACTTTTCCCTTTTCCCTCCTTGTGCTGCTAACTAATTTCATGCCAAAGCCTATAGTCCACTTAACATTTTTTGTGGGGGTGTAATATAGTAAGATTATTGCAGCACTGTAAAAATGTCATTGATTCAGGATACTTTTTTTAATGACTCAGATTGTAATAATCCTCCTTCCCAAACATGGGCAAAATACCCATTTTCCTTAATTAAACACACACTTGACCTCCATAATTTTTTTAACCTTAAAATAGGCTTTTGTAAATTTAGAAGTCAAATGACCTTTATATTGATTACTTATGAAGGAATTCCTCCCTACCCCCAAGATTTTGCTGATGAATACACGCTCAGAAACACAGGTTAACAGTTCAACTACTCCTGAAGCAGAAGTAGTGTAGGATTTGGCAGTCATTAAAAATAATAACTTCAATGTGATATTTTTTTACTTTTTCTTCTTTAAATCCAGTGTCTTCAAATACACTTTTCTCCTTAATGTGGGACAGGCATGTTAGACACAGGTTGTGCAAATGTTTGAACAGCAGTAACATTGATCTCTTCCAGGGAAATTTTCTGTACAAATGGTAAAATGGCTATTAGCAAAAGTTTCGATTTCTGCTCTCATTATGCTCTGCAATTAAGGAGGAAAGTATTCTTAGCAAGGGTGATATATATAATTTTTGGCAAAAAAAGGAGGAGTAGAATATATTTATGGAGCACTTTTTTTTCTGAAAAGCTGAGAGAGCTTTTACGCTTGTCATTATTTTATAGGTTTGGAAAGAGAGAGAAGAGATAGCGTCCTGTTACACTGGGGAACATCTTTCCTGATGCTGTGTCCACATCACGACTGGGACAGCTAGTCGATCTCGTTAAACCACCGGTCTCACGGGACATTCTTTACTGAATTGACTAGTGAATCGACTGAATTAACTCCTGGATTTTTCACCTGGAGTCCTACAGAGGTGTCTGGAATGGATGGAGTGATACAGACAGAACTGGCTCCATATCCTTGGGTTTAGACTTTGCTCCCCGTGGCCAGGAAGTAAATCGATAGTCTGAGTGTTATGGAGGTGGTCAAAGAAATGGGGCCAGGAGTGTGTGCCTAGAGTCTCAGCACTTTGGGAAGCCGAGGTGGGAGGATCGCTAGAGGCCGGGAGTTCAAGACCCAGTCTAGGCAACATAGAGAGACCTTGTCTCTACTAAATATGAAAAGAAAGAAACCTGAGCTGGGTGTGGCGGCAGGTGTCTGTAGGCTTAGTGACTCTGGAGGCTGACGCAGGAGGACTACTTGAGTCCAGGAGTTTGAGGTTACAGTGAGCTATGAATACACTGCTGACCTCCACACTGGGCTACAGAGCAAGACCCCACCTTCTCCCTGCCAAAAAGGAAGTTGTGCCATTTGAAGATAATTTAAGGACATTTGCATATCTGCCCATTCACAACTTCCGCCTCCCAGGCTGCAAACAACACAGTATGTTTCCTTCTTTGCTCTAACCCAGACTTTACAAAGAATAGGATTTAAACATGTTTAAAATGAGCTTTGGTGGTGATCTTAAAAAAGTAAAAATGTATCCCCATAGTAGATAAATGGCAGGGCAAAAAGGAAATTAGAAAGGACGATTTTGAGGTCAAATGTGTGTCCCAGGTATTAGCTACTGGGGTTTTCATTTTAAAGCACAAATAGAATGTGCCTCCCCCTGGCTAGTCCTGTGGGTTCTGCCCAGTTACCACCCTTGGGATAATATTAGTCTTTCTAAAGCACAAATCCAAGCTGCCTTGCAATCACTCATCTAAGGATAATTGAACAGCAGTTTTTTTTTTTTGTATTTCTTCTCTAGAAGTTTCTTTTCTGATTTCTGCTGATTCAAATTCTATTCTTGCAAAGTCCAACTCAAGTTTCCTTTATTCCGTGAAACTTTTCTCATACTCGATCACCTGTAAATGTTCCTCCACTTGGAATCTGTGAAATTATTATACAGTATAAGCCAAGAAATTAAAATTTGCCAAATGTCGCAGTAAGATAAATTTCTGGGAGGTGGTTGACATACCTTATTTTATTTCCCTGATAAAATGTACACTTATTGTGGGTAGGAGACACATTTCTCAATTTACCTTGAATTTCTCTGAGAATCAATAAACAGTACCATTTCTTTGGAAATAAGTTCATGCTTATCGGGAAAAGGAATCTATGAGAAAAACTGGAACAAATGTCACACAAGCCAGGTAGCCAGACTATTTTATATCCATACTTTTAACAACACTTAAACTGAACCCTACTAATTGTTCAGCAAAATAGTTCTGAAAGAGAACAACTTATACCTTCAGAAATTTATTCCTACTAATGACATAAATCACTTTTGGGAAAAGGCGAGGCTTGGGTGTGCTACTTTTGTTCCAATTACATTAAACCTTATTAAAACTGCCGTAATGACAACAATATCTCTTCCGAAGATCAGGCCAAATACTTAGGGGCATAGCCTCACCTAGACGTTCTGGGAGTTAGTTACCTAATGCTTATTAGTGATAATAAGAGTAACGTCTATAAATCCCTAGGTGTTCATGTCAATCCTATCTGTTTCACTTCCCACAGGTGGGTTGATAGCTCTAATGAGGTCTGTGACTTCCAGCTTTCTGTTTAGAAAAGAAAATGTTCAGATGTCAACTTTTCTGCCAGTCCCTGGGGGTGTTTCGAACAAGGGTGACATTTACACATTTCACGTTGTTTGTGGCAGAGCTACCATTCATTATCTTTTAAAGAAATTTGCTCCACGTAGTGTCAATCCAGCCAGTATCAGGGTGTGTTAGAAACATGGTAAGTTGTGCCTGATGAAGCTGTGAGTCATTGTCCCTGTTACATTCTCTGTGTTACCACTCTTCTCTGCTTCTTTCAATGAGGGGACAAGCATTACAAGATTTCCTGTACTTCATTTTTATCACTGATCTTCCAAGTGGGCCGCACATAATTCATTCTCTTTTCTTTAATGCATGAAAATAAAAATCCACCACTATATGTACTTGAGGTCAGTGTCTGTGGAGGCCGAGATTTTAGACTGACTACTGGTTCCCTCATTTGAATTTCAAATCCTTGTCTACAAATGCTTTTCCCCTCCCTTTCAAGCCAGAGGCTAAGGAGAATAATAGCCCCAGCTCTAATATCTTTGTTTCTCCTGCCGCTTCAAGATATCAAGTATAGGTTTTGTTCTTCTTTTATTTCTCCTTTTTAGTATCTAACGTTCATTAAAATGGAGTATAAGTCTAGCAGTCATTTTGCAACCAGAGGATCTGTTATAGCTAACAATATGAGATATGTCTAATGTACATGTTTGTGTGAATAAAGGATTACAATCTTATCTAAGGAAAATTAATTTCCAAAATACCATAAAAAGTTTCCAAACCTTTGCTAGTTTACACAAAATGCTGTCCTTTGAAATTCATTCTGTATGCCTCTGTTACCAGGAGGTTTTCCAGGGGGCTCAGCAAGGCATAAGGGGATGACCGACCCTGGTTAATCCAAACCACACGATGGACAAATGATTAATTCCAGTCATCAGATGATTAGTTCAGGCCACTGGGTCACAAACTCACCTGTCAGTAACTTGCACCTAAACTCCTTCAGGAAAGGTAAGGAGACTTGAATACTCCATTTTTTTTTTTTTTCTTTTTAAGCCAAACTCAGTTCCATTGTGACCGACCTTATATTCTGTACACAGCTTCTCAGAAGAGTTGGATTTCCAGATTTTTTTTTTTGTTGTTGTTAAATTAGTTTCATATCAGTCAATACTTGTTTAAAAACATGTCATGAGCCTCTGTGGCTTGTGCACGCTTCAATTACCTCTGATTATTACATCAAGATTCACAAACGAGATACCACAGTCACTCCTATTTACTGGAAAATGCTATTGAAACAAACTGAAATTCAATTTCAGAGCAGATTGCCATAACCAGTCAGAACATGGCAGGAGAGAGGAAGTTGGGCCTCAAGGTGTGCCATGGCCATTGTTAAATGCGAGACGGCATCTCACCTAATAATTTAACCACAGTCTTGTGGCCTGACATTTTTAATGCTTTCTTGAGCTCTTTCTTCCGGCTCTGCAAGGTCTTTACCACCATGGGGTGCAATGCATAGCAGGTTATAGACTAAATACCAAGCCTTAGCTGGCCAACAGCACTTTTAAAAGAGGGTGAAAATGATTGGGTACTTTTATAAATAGTCACACCGTAGGTGTCTGCAGAAAGCAATCTTTATTCAAGGCTTTTAAAAGCTGTCTGCTTTTTTAGATACAAACCAATCCATAAAACTACCAACGGTACAAGTGAAAATTACTAAATGTAGAATATAAATGTCTTCATATAGTGATTAAAAGGTCATGAAGGCTATGTTAAATAGTTTGATGAAAATATTTCAGATTGTATATAAAGTCAGCACACTATGCCCCATGATTGCACCAATGTACACAATTATGATTTAATAAAAATAAAAAATAAAAAAATAACTACCAAGTTCAAATTGTCAGCTATTATCTGGGCAGTAAGTCTCAGACACCTTGGTAGGCTAATTTGACATTTTTTGTCAGCTCAAATTAGGATCCCAGGTTTAACTAACACAATCTGGTTCTAAAAAATTAATTTAACTCACGCAAGCCCCCCAGATATGCAGCCTACAGTTCGCATTCACTGTGTGACTCATTGAATTTGGATGAGACTTAGAGGGCTAAACATTTTGCACTGGAAGCAGCTCTGACTCTGAAGAACAGAAACAAGGACATATTTCTCCCCATCCTGTGTTGCTTCAGGGCAAGAAAAAGAAAGCCACTGTAATTCGGAGGCAAGATTTTTCCAGACAACTAGTCACAACAGCAACCACAGGACAATACTGAACAGAGACGTGTGGTGGAAACCCAGACTGCAGCGTGACATTTGTAGAAGCAGATAAGTGGATACAAATATGTAATTTTTGATCAGGATAATGTTGGCATGGATTCTAGAGGTAAGCGCAGAGAGACCAGAGGCTCATTTGTAATAAACATTTAAAACACAAGATTACAAAGTGTTTCCTGGAAGCAGAGAATCCATTAAGTGAAGGAATATTTATATTCTTCTAAATATTTAGAAGAATCATCGACCAAGAAATAAACTCAAAACCAGTGTTTAGTTCCATATTCTTATTTTCAAATATGAACACTGAGGCCCAGAGAAATTGAGCTGCCCAAGGTCACAGTTTGCTTTAATATCAAGAGACCTAGGTCTTCTGACTCCTCATCTAGTACTTTTCCAGACTCCCCAAACATGTTTCCTCCTTTGTCTCAGCTAAGAACACAAGTCTTCTCAGCTAATGCACTTCTTTTCTAGTGTTTTTTGTTGTTATTGTTGTTTTTTGAAGAACACAATTCTATAACATCAAACTCTTGACTGTGGGTGGTCTTGTCTTTCTAGCATTTTTTGAACACCAAAGTGATGTTTAAAAACCCCACTCAAAAAAAAGTATATATATATGTATATACATTTGCAAGGGTTCTGATGGAGTTGGTTCCTATTGAATTCCAAATAAAGATAGAGAGGAAAGCTTGTTTTCTCTGTCTATGCCGCTATGCTGACTTTCACACTGAACCCTGGCAGGCAAGAGAGAAGCATCTGAGCATTTAATATTGTGGGGCTTGAAAGGTCCTTAAGAGTTCATTTGTACAACCTAATTCGGTTCTGTCAGATGAATAAGGGATGTGTCTGTCCTGTTTTTAAAACCCACCAAAGATGCTGGTAATTTCAGCTACTCAGGAGGGTGAGGCAAGAGGATTGCTCAAACCCAAGAGTTTGAGGTTGCTGTGAGCTATGATGCCATAGCACTCTACCCAGGATGACAGGGTGAGATGCTATCTCAGAAAAAAAAATATGAAAGAGGAAAAGTCACTATCTTTCTTTAAGGCTGCATAATATTCCATGGTATACATGTACCACAGTTTATTGATCCATTCGTGGATTGATGGGCTTCTTCCATGACTTAGCAATTATGAATTGGACTGCAATAAACAATCTGGTACAGATATCTTTGTTGTACTGTGATTTTTGGTCATCTGGGTATATACCAAGTAAAGGAATTATACGGACAAATGGCAAGTCTATTTTTAGATCTTTGCGTATTCTCCAAACGTCTTTCCAAAATGGATGTATTAGTTTGCATTCCCACCAGCAATGTAGAAGTGTTCCCTTTTCTCCACATCCACACCAACATCTCTGGTTTTAGGATTTTGTCATGTGGGCTAGTCTTACAGGAGTTAGGTGATATCTCAGAGTAGTTTTGATTTGCATTTCTCTGATGATTAAGGATGGTGGGCATTTTTTCATGTATCTGTAGGCCATGCACCTGTCTTCTTTGGAGAAGTTTCTCTTCAAGTCCTTTGCCCACCCTGAGATGGGATCACTTGTTCTTTTCTTGCTAATATGTTGGAGTTCTCTATGTATTCTGGTTATTAAGCCTTTGTCAGAGGCATAACTTGCAAATATTTTTTTTCCATTTTGAGGGCTGTCTCCTAGCGATATTTACTATATTCTTGGCAATGCAGAAGCTTTTTAGTTTCATCAGATCCCAGTAGTGTATTTTTGATACTGCTTCCATTGCTTTGGGGGTCCTCCTCATGAAGTATTCGCCCAGGCCAATACTTTCAAGAGTGTTCCCCACACTTTCTTCTAGAATTTTTATA